>JAEIFU010000808.1:0-96470 GCA_018904235.1 Lordiphosa stackelbergi | reverse complement strand
AAAAATTTTTCTATAAGCAAAAGATTTTAAATTAAGTTGACTTCGCAGAAGTATGGGAACTCAAACTAAAATTCTCTAAAAAAAATTCGTTATTTACTAAATTTAGAGTTTTTTGCAGCACAACAAACTGTTATTACAGAGTCCCCAGGAAATCTATTGCTCTGCAATTGTCATTCGAAAGTTCTCTGTTCGATCCTAATTCGCTTCATTCTTGACGTTGATAGTATAAATCTGAACTAGAGAAATGTCGCAGGATTGGAGAACGAGATTACAAGCAATTTCTATATTTCCCTGTAAGTGTCGTTTGAAGAACTACATAATATGTTGAACCGAACCTAATTTTTTGAAAAAGCGGTCCGGTCCGGGATCAGGTTCGAGATGTCAAAAATATTAGGGGTTCGGTTCATGGTCCGGTTCGTTGGACCAAAAAACCCGAACCGAACCGGTTCTTAGGGGTTCGGTTCAGGTCGGGTTTGCAGCCTTGGTTGAAACTTCATATATTATATCTGCTGTTTATATTAATGGTTAATATTAAATTACGGTTAATTTATTATTTCAATTTTTTTTATACTGAATCTACTTCCAAAACAAAAAAGTTTTGTCTAACTTCAAGTTTCATTTGGTTTTCTTCACACAAAAATTGCTTTAAGTTTTCAACTTGAAAATCTAAAAGCCCTTTTGAATTTAAAATGTATTCCCGACTTTCTTTAGTCTTAACTCTATTTTCAAGAGCCTGCAACACTTACGGACTACGATTTTTACGATTTCTTTTTAAATTAAATCGTCCACGTTTATCATTCATTTAGAGGAATCATTGTCGTAATGAAGAAAGATTGGTCCATGCTTTGTGGTTCTGGTTCATTGAATCGTTGCTTTGCCCGCTCGAATCGTCAAATCCCTACCAATACTAGAAAAACTGGCTTTTAAAAACGTGCCCAAGTCTAAAGTCTAAGGCCTCATCAGCGGACAGTAAAATTGGTAGTTTCTGTGAAAGTTGTTTTGTAAATATATATATAATAAAAGATTTGGTGAATTTACTTTTCAAACTCGATCCTGCTTCTTCATATGGGCATTATTAAAGTAATTAAAATACGAATTTTCATAGGGAAACAATCAAATTAAACTAATGTAAGGTAATCTTACATTTACTAATAACCCAATAGGATATATTCGTTTTCACAGCCGTGCTAACGTGATTTTGCTCATTTTAACATTAAATTTGCTTAATTTTTTGGAAAAAAGTGACTATAGATTACATGTACTTTCGCTATCTAAAATCTTTCTGACGGTACAAAGGGCTATACAGAAAACATAAGAAACCATGAGAAACTATGGCAATGCAATTAACTTTAACTTTTTGCTTCGCATTATAGCAGAAACCACATAAATATAATGATGGAAAAAATGTCCCGTTCGACATGTCACGTATCGACAGAGATAAATATTTTTTGCAAAAAATGTACTCAATATTTTTCAATAAAATAAAACCATTTCAAAGAACATTCATTCATAAGATATTAAGATTATTTGGGCTTAATATTATTGTTTCTGGAAACATTTGAAATCTTGTATATGGCTTCAACACTAAGTAAAGCACTTGCTAAGTATATTGTCACAGTAAAACGAATTCAGATTTTGATTTAATTTGGAACTTTTTTCCATTTTCAATTTTACGACAGTCACGGTTCGACAAAATGGAAATGCCCATGCTAAAAGAAGGCGCTATATTTTTCCAGCAATATCCTTTTTTTTTTTTTGTTAAAATGTATATTTCAGATGCAAGTCAGATTCAGTCATCAATGCCGTGAAGTCAGATAACATTTGTTTACCATATCGCTTAAAATATCTGTCATATTGGTTAAAACTACTTAACATAGGCAATAACATTTTTATACTAGGGTTGATCGATATTTCCCAAAATATCAATATCGAAAATTTAAATTTTCTATATCGATATTTGATATATCTCCTTCAAAAAACATCGATATTATCGTGAAGTATTTTCTAACGTTTAAAGAATAACTGAGTGTAGGTTTTAAAGACTTACAGATTATGCTTAAAAAAATTTCAAGTGAAGAATTTAAGAGAATCCGCCTATTGTGTTCTCCAGTCATTCTGCTTCGGGTGTCTGTAAGTCAGCGATTGTCACCTGATACACCCAGGGGCCGAAGACATTTCGCTATTAACATATAAACAATCTAAACGCTTGCCGAAGCTGAGGTCAAGAGAGTAAAGTAACGAAATGCACTTTCAGACAGCACAAACAATTCATGCGCACAAGCTCTCCAATAAGCTATTGGGTTCATGACGATATCTTTAATATATTCTAACCCTGACACCTAATATTGCAGCGTATTTCTGCATGCATACGTGTATGATAAGTTCTTAAATGCGATTTTAAGTTGTATTACCAGATGATTTATCAGGCTAGCCACATAATTTGCACCTATTAATATAGTAACTTTTCTGATATATCGTTTATAAAACGAATTCTTATGGTGCAAACGCGCTGCACATTTGTCGGAACCGGCCGGATCGGATGACTAAAGCATATAGCTGCCATAGAAACGATCGGTCGAAAAAGTAGTCTTAGTGAGAAAAACTTTTTTGTTTTCAAATTAATCGTGGCCAAACTTCGTAATTATAAGATTTCTATGCTTTCACAAAGATCCACCAAGATTTATGAAAATTTGACAATTATATAGTAGATCTGAAAAAAGTCTCAGTAAGAAAAACTTTTTTGTTTTCCATGCTATCGCTCCCAAACATTTTACAGATCAATATTATATACTACCACACAATTCTGTCAAGTTTGATTCAAATCGGATGACTATAGCATATAGCTGCCATAGGAACGATCGGTCCAAAAAGTAGGTCTAGTTAGAAACACTTTTGGTTTTCAATGGTAGCGTCTATATACTTTCCAAATTTGAATGTTATCTGTTTCAACACAATTTTAGAGAATTTGATCAAAATCTGATGAATATATCGTAAAGCCATATAACAAACTGGCAGCATATATCATGCTCCATGGGTATATAAACTTCAGTCGAGCCGAGCACTCACGTCACTAAACGAGTTGATTACATTTTCCATGACATTATTCTTTAAATCCCAATAGAATTACCATTATGCTTCGACCATCTGTTTTAGCGGGTGACTAGAATGTTGTATTCCGCATTCAGCGGTCTGCTTTAAAATATAATCTTCAAATGTGATACATGCAGTTCCACCTTTTTTTTTTATAGATTTTTAACATGGACCTCTTGTTGTTCCCCAAAAATAGCTTCAGTTGCAGCGATAACTGTATCTTTTGAGCCATATCTTGTTCTTTTTATCATTTTTTTCCAGTGCTGGGAACAGCCAAGAGTCACTGAATACATTATTCCCAGACTCCATAAAACGAGAAAAAAACTAACTTCGTGCCGAAGTTTTGATACACGAAATAGCTTGTCTCAACGGTTAGCGACTTCGACCAAACTTCGCAGATCAGCTTAAAAACATTAATATTACCCATGAGCGTGTTTGAGAGCAGTTATAGAGAGCAAAAAGTTTTCTCACTAAAATCCATTTTCCGACCGAACATTTGTATGGCAGCTACAAGAAGTAGTTATCCGATCGGTCGGTTCTGGGGGTGGAAGAAAGAAGACCTGTGCAAAGTTTCAGCTCGATAGCTCAAAACTGAGGGACTAGTTCGCGTAGAAACAGACAGACGGAAGAGACGGACAAAGCTTAATCGACTCAGCTCGTTAAGAATATATATTTTGTGTCGGAGATGATTCCTCTATGCGTTGCACACTTCTGGGCAAAATTATAATACACTTTTCAAGTGTATAATGAATACCTAAAAGACCGTACTTAGGTTCGTCACAATAAGGGTTAACACAAAATTCCCTAAAGATGTTGCCGACGGTTAGTTTGTAAATCTCTGAATGCCACAGAACTACGAGAGATTTCTTTTTCTTACTTAAAAATCTAGTTATAAGTTTGTGTCCCAGAAAATGGTTCGTCTTCTCAAACCGGGTGTCATCTCTCGCACAAATACTTTTAGATTTGAGTTAAATGAAGCTGTTTAACCAATTCCTTAAAAGCTAATAAATTTCAACATTTTCAAAAAGTACCGATCTCCAAGTTGATTTTTATACCCTTGCAAAGGGTTTATTAAATTTGTTTAGATGTTTGTGGCGCACAGAAGGAAGCATCTGCGATATGTCCATCTGTTTCTATGCTAAACTTATCACGAAGTTTTTAGTCGGAACCGGGCGGATCGAACGAATATAGCATACTGTTGCCATAGGTGTGATCAGCCGAGATATAGTTAATATTCCTATATTTCTTCTACATACAACTATCTAACGAGGGCATACTATTCCGATAGTTATATTTCCGTTTTCTGTATATATGTATGTACAAATGTTTTCTCAGTTGCCAGTGGCAACATATTTGCTCTCATTGCCGACCCCTGATTTAAGCTGTTATTACTTATTAATAATTCTCTAACACATATCTCGTTAGTCTTATGTTTTTATCAGGACGGACTACAAAGCTAAATAATGTTTCGGAGCTCCAGCTCGCGGTTTTGAGGATATTTGGTAATGGTTTTTGGTAAAATGGGTTTTTGGTCGCACTTCAAAAGCAAAAAAATTTTTTCCGATTCCCCAATCCAAATAAAACCAATAAATTGATTTAACATACAAAATAATTCTCGCAATTTCTTCATATTCTACTTAAACTTAGAAGTCAAAGATCGTTTAAAATAATCACAGACCCATATATTATGACTTCAGTGAGCGCCAATATTGTTTTTTTCTATATCGTCCTTATCTAAGAGTGTTTTTGAAAATATATATTCAAGTCGAAATTTTCTATTACGAACATCAGTACTACGAAGTTCTATATAACAAATATGTTTTCTGAACACTGCACTTTGGTATTACTTCTTTCTTTTTCTTTATTATAAAAATTCTTTATAACGAAGTTTTGTTTTCTTTGTTTCCCTTGAAATTAGCTACATATATGAAGTTTGACCAATGTGTCGGTTTACTTTTTTTATTGTTTGAATTATGCAATAAACTTTGAAATCAAGAATCTAAAAACGTAGGGTTCTGATTTTAACACTAATTCTATAGTTTTAGCTTGTCGACTTGAGACTTTCTCGCAAAATATCGATCAGATATATTATAGTTTCGGAACAAGTTCAGGGAGAATTATTTTTCCATACTTGGATCACTGTGGAAAATTTGTCTGAGTTTCAACTTAGATTTCGACACAAATTGGTAAATTGTCAGAATGTGCATTTTGATATTCCAGTTATATTGTTTATCGATTCATCGATCACCACGTCATAGTATCAATACGTGCCTTTGCCCATTCGTGGATATATGTATGTAAATTTTTGCTTTTAGTTTATGCTAATTTGTGATTCTTTTTTTATGATCGAGTCGGCCTCTATTTGCTTAGGCAGCAGAATTACCATGACTTGAATTTCTTTGTGGACATGCTAACTGAAAAACCATTGGCATGTTCAATTGTTCTTTAGTTAACAGCGAATGCAGTTATATTTTATGCACAGCACATATATAACACAGACACACAGACAACTGTTTCAACTGCAAGACGAGCAATTATATGGAGGTGACTTGCCTGACGTCATTGAAAAGTGAAATCGTGTAACTGAAGTTACTTATAGGGATGTATGACTAATGTAAGCACATTTTATGTGAATATTTGGTTGCTTAACCTATTGTTTCGGCGTAGTGTATACTCAATTATAATCATAATGAATATAATGCTGATTAATTCTGTGCTTGTTTAATTTTAAAATTAATTCTAGAGTTTTTTTAGAGCAGCTGAAGAAGTCTACATACTTATATTTGTAAACATTCCGACTCGCTGGTTGAGAATTGATTTGATATTTATTTTATTTTATTTATTATTTTTACAAAAATCTGAAGCCTCAGCCTTAATTAATCAAATAAAATCAATCTGTCAGTCATTTATGTTGAATTTCTATTCAAAATAGACTTGCTCTCTGATATTCAATATGTAAACAAAGCAACACAACACTCTTTTTATACCCTTGCCAAAAGAGGGTATATTAAAATTGTACGGATGTTTGAGAAAAACTTTTTTGTTTTCAATGCAAACGCCCCCCACCTTGTATTTCCAAGCTTGATGAAAATCGGACAACTATATGCCTTACAAAAGATAGGTCGGAAAAGTTTGAAAAACTTTTTTGTTTTCAATGCTGACGCTGCCAATCTTGTTACTGATCAATATTATATGATACCTGACAATTCTGCCAAGTTTGATCCAAATCGCATGACTATAGCACATAGCTGCACATCGGTCGAAAAAGTAGTTCTATTGGAGAACAACTTTTTTGTTTTCTATCGAAGAAACTTTATACTTTCCAGTTATGAATATTATCTGTTTTAAAACATTGTCGAGTTATATCCAAATCGGATGAATATATGCCATAGCTGCCATATAACAAATTGGTAAGCCAAATGGCCAAACTAATGGCAAAATCTAATGCATAGTTTGAAAATCACTCAGCTAAAGCGAAATCACTCTTATAAAACCTTCATTTTTTAAATTACACGAGCTGCAAGGACCAGCCGAAATTAGCTTTTCTCTATATCTTGGGTTTTTAGAACGATGTTATACTGTTTTGTTTTATATTTAAAAGTTAAATCGAAGCTATATGTTCATCCGGTTCATTTGAGGTGCTTCTTGAATACTTAAAATTAGGGAATCAAACCGAAACCGGAACCGTATACCTAAAAGAACCGATTGAAACTCAGAACCTTAACCCGAACCGTAACCGATATTTGTAATTTTTTGTATACCGGTATCCGAGAACCGATATTTTTAGAACCGAAAAGATCGATAAGAACCTAAACGTTGTACCGGTACGGTTTCGGTTCTAAGTACAACCACTAGACTGCGAAACGAGCAGTTAGATTTGGCGTATTTTTACGCAATCAGGCTCAATTGTTAGCTTCAAATAAAAAACTACTCTAGCTTAGCAAAACTTTTGTTCAGTGAAATAGAAAATCGCAAGACCAGTTTGTTTGAAAATAATGCATTCCTATGTGGCCTTTTTTACACTCTCGTTATAACGTCAGGCTAACCACTGAACAGAAAAGTACTTGTGTAACTGATCTATATCTGAGAATTTGATCCACATCTATTCAATTGCAAATAAATGAGGAAATCAGCTCTGACCCAACAACTTTGTCTGAAAGTGGAGATGAAGTCGATGTATATGTATATGAATTTCTATAAAAAAAATCAGAACAATACAAAAACTTAAGTATTTTCACAAAGCAGTTTAATGGCATCAATAAAGGTTTTCCTGAGCTTAAAACGTTTACAAAAAAAGATAATGTACTAAAATGGTGGTCACGTTTAAAAGTCCTTTAGTTTTACCGGTCCATACCGATACGTACCGGTATACCGAAATAATAATCGGAAGCAGTATCAGAACCAAAACAGAACCTCTTACCAAAACGTTAGTTTCGGTACGTACCGGAACCGGAACCGAAATTCGTTTCGGTTTGATTCCCTGCTTAAAATGTTTAATCGAAAGATATCCAACAAATAATTGAGAAGGCTTTTATTGGGGTTTATAAAACATTGTGCGGCAAATTCTAGCATACTCTAACATAACACGAACCCTTTATAACATTCGTCTTTCGAAAAATTCCTGGTCTAAGAAATTGAAAGGCAAACTAACAAAATAAATATCAAAACTGGTAATTTGCTACATTTTTCTTCAGGAACCGCATTTTCACTACGACAACCGATGGGCACGCCATAGCCGATTTCGCATTCATTTCTTTGAGAGCTATTTTTTTTTTTTTTTTTGCAACTATCGTCACTCAGACGCACAAGAAATTGCCTCGTTTGAGCACAAGTCGCAACAAGTGCAATTGCCTTAACAAAATCCAGTCCCTTCAGGCGCCATCCCTCACAAGCAAACGGCGCAGCAAGTGCAGTGTGCGCGACTGAGACTCGCTAATAAGGGTGGTTTTTTCTGCTGTTGTTGTTGGACTGCTCCCACACTCTGCTGCACTAGATAATAATAGTGAAAAATTACTTTGAAAGAATGGAGAGAAAAGTAAATGGTTGGATTTCTCACTGTCAAGTTAGTTATACAAACTTAACACCTTTATATTCTGTTGTTCTGAGACTAAACATGTTATTGGTTTTTCTTGTAGGCAAGGATGTGTTCAATAAGAGGTTTCCTAACTTTAAAGTGAAGTCAGTTCCTGGATATGGGCGACATATTGACCAGATTTGTTGGAATTTAAGGCCCATGTTGTAATTTGAATACAGTGTCGTTTATTTTGCTTGGCAACGTTTGACCACATTTTGCAAGCTAAATCCTGAAATAAGAACTTCACACGCAGTACTCAACAGATAATGCTCCTTCAGATTACCAATGGGTTAGTCGCATTCTGAGACGATCTTTGTATCTCCACAAATGATACAAACACTTTGACTAAAAACCTTACTGAATTCCATACATTATTGACTTTTCCAAGATCAATTTTTTGCGTTATCAATTGCGATTTCACAGAGAAATATGTTTATATTTTATAATTCATCGGATTTGATTTCATGGTGCAGTTTTCGACGTTTTTATTAACAGGATTTATTGAACCATTGAGTGGTCCCATGGTTACTATGCCTTGAATTTCTTGTCAACAAAATCTAATACAAACACGAACTTAACCATTATGGGTTTTATCTAAAATCTAATACAAATATACTTAACCACCATGGGTTTTATGTCTGGACATAAGGACCAGATAAGATTTGAGTTATATGTCAAAGTTGTGATCGAAATGATTCATTTGGTCTTTATGTCAAGTCACCTTGAGCTTCTCAAGTTGAACCTTTAACACGTGTTTTTTACGTCTTAAAACCATGACCATTCTCCATCAAATATTTGTAAAATTGGAAGTTTCAGCATCAAATCAATTGTCTTGTTCACCAGCATACATCAAACATCATCCATTAAAAAGAGTTAGTTGGCTTATGTTGAATGCTTTGATGATTTTTAAGGTAAAAATGGTGTGCGTGAAAGCTATCGTTTTGATTTTAATGAAAACCAAAATTAGCAATCATAATTGCATTTCACATTCGTTCACCTCAACAATCGAACTAGATCCATCGAAAAACTACCAGCAAGTTTTATTGGTATTCATGTGACCTGAACAAGGAGTTTTTCCAAATCAAAAAGAGAATGTTGATTTTTTTTTTTGCATAGTGCAAACATTTTTCTCGTCTATGAAAATGTTGCTTTTTCTGGCATTTCAATTATAAAAGAAATTAGTAAATCAAAGACCAAGTTAGTTTTGCCTTCGGGTGGCATATTAAAACCATTGAAACAGATGACTGATAATAATCACGGTACATAATTAGGTAATCAAATAATTTTAATTAAAATCGTATTATTATCTGCTTTCTCGTCTACATTGTTGATGATGTGGCACATTAAAGCAAAATAAAATGATTCGCTTCCGTTGTTCTTATCAGGTAAAAGTTGCATTTCATTTTATATGGCTTATCAGTGTCTGTAACTGTGGAAGTTAATTCCGTGCGATTGCAATAAAGCTTACCAAAAAAAAAAAAGGATAGCCTGCAAACGGGGCGGGGCTAACAAGAGGGGGAGTTTTCTTATTGATTTGTAATGAACATCTTGTGTAATTCTGACCAGCCACACCATTCAAAACCAGCTGGAGTCCGACGGCCCAATTCTCAAACCTTAGGTGCTCAAAATTTGGCCCACAGCAGATGACATTGACTGTAGTTGGTGGGGTAACCTACGGGCTGGGCCAGCTAGCAGAGCGAGAGAGCAAGCTAACGTTGACGTCGCTGTCAACTCTTGGTGCCAAGGCTTTTTGGCTCGTCGTCGTTGGCTTTGGCCATTGTTTGTTTTTGTTCTTTTGCATAGGAAATGCCGCGTGAGAGCGCGTGGCAATGAGAGAGCAACCTGCCCGCCCGTATTCAGAGTGCGCTTTTCAATTGCAGCACTTTAAATAAATTAGAATAAGAATGAATCAATTTTTATTATAAATGTGTTTTTGTTTTACAAATATTGACTGTACTTGAGTGCCGTCCCCTAGGTGGGTGGAAGGGGATTAACGAGGCTTGATTTGACAACACAAATATTAATATTTCCTTTTCTTGTTTGTTTTTTCTTTTCAGTATTTCACTGGCAAGCAACAATAATGGGACCGGTAAGAAGAACTCAACTTTAAATTTAATTGATAGTTTACTTTTGATATTTGTCTAAAATTGCTTCTTGTTGTATTATTGCAGTCACAGTATTTGGATTGGAGTTCAAAGTAGATATATTGACGCTGGACTTAAAAAAAAATCTGAAAAGATACCATTGTGATTTAAAGTCTGCTCCTACATAGCGTAAATTTGTATACCGAAAATGTAACAGCATTTTAATGTACTTTTTACAATCTTCATTCAATGCTAAATCAGCATTATATATCGATATGATAAAAAGGAAGGACAAAATTAGCACCACAATTTTAAATTTGGGTGAATCTAAAGTTGTATACGTTCTAGGGATGGAGAGAGACATAAGCATTTACCAGTAGGCCAGATAGATTGTTAATATCAGGGCTGCAAACCGGTTCGGAGTTCAACGGCTCCGGAGACTTCTTTTTTTTCTTCCCGAATCTGAACTGGAGCATAAAAATAGTTGAAATGGATTCGGTTCAAAAAAGATTTTCTCTACATTTTTTTCAAGCTGCTATAAATGTCATGTTTGGAATATAAACAGCTTGCAAAGAAACATTTTGCTTTATTTTTTTTATTTAAAAGCTTTAAGAATGGTAAATCAATCAATTAATTATTGTTATGTTTATCTTCTGATAAGACGATGAAAAGCAATATTTATGCTTTAAAGGTTTAGAAAAACTATCATTGTAAAGAACTTAACAATGTCGCATTTGTTGTATTAGTTAGCTCATATATTTGCTTAATCGCGATAGAGTCAGCAATAATGAACGATTGCTAGAAGACACAGGAGAGAGAATTTGCCCCAATAATACAAAAAGGCCGAAATGGGGCACACTCATACACAACGTCTTCTGCTAATTTGTTTTGCACTTGCGCTGCCTTTGGAAATCCCAAACAGTCAAAGCAATGCTGGCATGAGATGGCCTCTGTTAACTAGGCAAAGCCTGCTGATGATACAGCTTTACAGTCGACCCGTCTCCTTTGTGGTGTGTGAGTGTGTCTTGTTTTAAAAGTTATGTACAAACGAAAAATTTAGAATATATAGACTGAACGGTTGCGCAGTCGACTCTGTTTCTGTTGGAAATTAGTTTGCTCTCACTTACGCTCTCAGAGTGCATTTGGGAATATGTCCGGCTCGCTCCAAACACTGTAATTTCCTGTCCAGAATCTTCCTATGGAAGAATCTCAATGTGAGCTATCGCTTAACACTGGTCAAAAATGAGCAGCGTAAATTTTATCTCTAATACTCATTGCTCCATGACTTATTGACCTGGAGCCTGCTAAAACGTTCGATTATCCAAGCCTCACTTTTGTTTGCTTCAATTTAAGTATCTGTTTTCTCAACAAAACCAAATTGTTCCTGAACCCAGGTTTGAACCCCCGAACCCAACAAATTTCGCGGTTTCGAAACTCGGAGTGAATCCCTGTCGATTTTTATGAGGTTTGCAGCCCTGCATCCAATACCTAGAAGCGACGTCTCATACAAACAATTTTGTAGGGCTGGTCCTGCTGGTGTGATCCACATTTTGTAACAAATCCCGTCAGATTGCGTTAAATCGCTCCAGATGGCTGCAGCAGCCGTTACCAAGCGATACACAGAAAAAAAGTGCCAAAAAAAGATAACCAAGAAACCCCTCATCAATATAAGTATTCATGTTCTTCGGTCTGTTACCGCGGGTGGCTTTAATTGGAATCTCTGGAAGATATCTTTTTGATATTCCTACTTTTCAAGGGCCGCTCCAAGATGTATACAACAAATCTTGCTCCGAGAATGATCTCAGTAATGGCATTTAATAATTTATTCCCATAATAAAACAGAAAGCCCAACTTAAACGACTTACCTACCGAAACTATCTGTTTAAAACTGTGTCAAAAATTATCGGTTTATTTTTCGAACTGTTATTCTCTTTGTTTAAGAAAGCATCGGCAGAGAAATTATATTTTTATACTTTGAACAAAATATTTGTCCAAAATGAAACTAATAGACAGAAGGAATATATATATAAGGTTGTCAAAAAAGTCTTGCGGTATTTTTATTGAATTTTCAATTGTTCATAAAATTGGTTATAATAATGCGATTAAAGTCAAATTATCGCCGTTTTGTTCGATGACGAGTTCCCAACGAGATGCCAACTTCATAATGCCCCTCTTATAGAAGCTCGCTTCCCTATTGGCAAAAAACTCGGAGAGCCAATTTTCACAGGACTCTCTTGTGGCCAACTTCCGACTACCAAGCTCGTTCGCCATGGACAGAAATAGGTGGTAATCACTTGGTGCGAGATCCGGACTATACGGTGGATGGAAAAGAACCTCCCATCCGACCTCCCGGAGCTTCTGGCGCGTCACCAAAGATGTGTGTGGCCTGGCGTTGTCCTGATGGAAGACAATTCGGCCTCTGTTGATCAAAGATGGCCTCTTCTGCATGAGTGCTGCATTCAAGCGGTCCAGTTGTTGGCAGTACAGGTCCGAATTGAGCGTTTTGGCCAAAGGGGAGCATCTCATAGTGGATGATTCCCTGCCAATCCCACCAAACACTCAGAAGAACCTTCCTTGCCGTCAACCCAGGCTTGACCACCGTCTGGGCAGCTTCACCGCTTTTCGACCACGACCGTTTGCGCTTCACGTTGTCGTAAGTGACCCCCTTTTCATCGCCAGTCACCATCCGCTTCAAAAACGGGTCGATTTTGTTGCGATTCAGAAGCGATTCGCATGCATCCATACGGGCAAAAATGTTTTTTTGCGTCAAGTCGTGTTGCACCCATACATCGAGCTTCTATTTGAATCCAAGCTTCTTCAAATGGTTTATAACGGTTTGATGACTCATGCCCAGCTCTTGGCCGATGCTACGGCTGCTACTATGCCGGTCTCTTTCGATCAATTCAGCGATTTAATCGCAATTTTCGACGACAGGCCTTCCGGACCGTGGCGCATCTTCGATCACCTCTGCACCAGAACGAAAACGTTGAAACCATCGTTGTGCGGTGGAAATGGAAACTGTATCGGGTCCATAAACTGCACAAATTTTATTGGCAGCATGGGATGCATTTTTGCCTTTATCGTAGTAGTACTGTAAAATATGCCGTATATTCTCTTTATTTTGCACCATGTTTGCGACGCTATAACTCACGAACGACTAAAAACAAACAACAATAAATCAAACACGTGTTAGCGCGTGAAAAGAGCTTTCCAAAAAGCTCTAGCGTGAACCGATGCGACGAATACAACTAGAACTACGCGCTTGCAAAGACAAGCTTGCGGAAATACCGCAAGACTTTTTTGACAGCCTTATATATAGATATGGGCATTTCCATTCTGTCGAACCGTGACCGTCGTACACATTGAACATGAAATAAAGTCAAAATAAATCGAATTTTTAATTCGTTTTTTACTGTATAATGTAGCTCTCAGCAAGCACTTTAATTAGTGTTAAAGTGGATTTCAAATGAAATTCGGTTTCCAAAATAATGACGAAATCGGAAGCTATTCGAACGTGACAAAAACAGAAGTGGTTTTCGCGAGAAGCTATACAAAGACAAAGTTTAGCGAAACCAAACACAATTACTAAGCACAAATAGTTTTAATATCTTATGAATGAATAGTTCTTTGAAATGTATATTACTTGATTTAAAAATCTTGAGTACATTTTTAGTAAAAAAATTTTTATCTCTGTCGATACGTGACATGTCGAACGTGACATTTTTTCCATCGTCATATTTATGTCATTTTTGCTATAATGCGAAGCAAAAACTCACAGTTAATTGCATTGGCATAGTTTCTCATGGTTTCTTATGCATTCATGTACACCCCTTTGTACCGTCAGAAAGATTTTAGATAGCGAAAGTACACTTAATCTGTAGTCACTTTTTTCCAAAAAATTAAGCAAATTTAATGTCAAAATGAGTAAAATCGCGCTAGAACGGCCGTGAAACCGAATATATCCAATTGGCTAATCAGTAAAAGTGAGATTAGCTTACAGTATTTTAATTTAATTGTTTCCCTATGAAAATTCGATCAAATATAGTGTTTTTGAACAATTTAATTTTTTTGGCCCAGGTGGACCTTTTTTTGGAAATGCCCATATATATTCTTGATAATCATCAACAGTCTAGTCAATATATCCATGTCAGTCTTTTTGACAATTGATACAACAGCTTTGGAACCATCAGATGAACGACAATGACACCTGGGTTCCCCAAGAAGAGAGTGTAAACATGCGACCGAGTCTCTCTCTAACACACAGTAAAGCATGACTTCGGCAAGCATTCGGTGTGAGTTGCCGACTATTGGCCTCGTGAGCCATGACTGAGGAATTCTTCTTCAGACAGTAAGTGGAATACCATGCCCCCTGCCTTACCCACAGTGGCATGACTTTACACAGTTCGTGTGGCGCCTCACTTAAAAGTCGTCTGTATTTTATTGAAGAGAGGTCCCGGGAGACCCTTGACACACCAATTGCTATCTAAATGTAAAAAATCTTTGTTGATTAGCGTTGATTATTGAATTATAATGAACCTTTGACCTTAAGCCGGCTAAACATACACTTTGATTTTAATAAAGTGTTTGAGAGTTTCTCGTTAAAGAATCGTTAAACTTTGACCTTTTTCGTAAGCCTACCTAGTCTGTCAATTCAGTTTTTAAAGATTTTAAACTCTCTAATTTAACCAGAGATATTTAGACGGCTTCTGATGAACCATTTCTTGTATTCGGTTCAGTGGTTCACACGTTTCGTATTTAATCGGGAATGTTCCCTTAAATTCTGAATATCCTAAAATAGTTCGTGTTTGAATTTAAATTTGGAAACAATATAAACACAGATAACTCTACAGCAGGGTTCCCCAAGAAGAGCGGACAGAAAGTGTGTGAATGATTTTTAGCAGTGTTGCTTGGCATTATTTTTTGTTAAGCTGATTGCGGCTAACTTTTAGACTTTCAGAGAGGAATGAATGACTTCGGGAGTATTCATGGCAAAAATATGAAACTTGATCTGCGTGCAGACAATAGGAGTCTACATTTTACTCAACAAGTAACGGGTATAAAAAATTCAGTGTTGTTAAATCGCAGCTGCGGAAGGTCCAATTGACAGTTTATTCTATTATGAAATTTAGTGCGCAAGAGATCGATAGTTAATCGGCTCGTATGTTAAGTGACGCCATCCTGTTGAAACCAAAGGTCATCAAAACAAATAGCTCGAACTTGAGGCCACAAAAAGATTCGCCATTCGCCATTGATGGTAACGGCGTTTCCAATTATGCCACCACTCTATAATCTTCACCAAACAGTAACTTGATAATTACCTGTGGCTGTTTCGAGTGCCAAATCCGACATTTCTACTTGTTAACAAAACCGACGAGATGGAAACAAAATTTTGGAATATGTCATATGCTTTTACAAATTTAGAGAGTAAGCATATATTCCCAAGTAGGCGTTTGTACATCTACATATGCCTTTTATTTAGGGTTCATATCGAAAGTACACAGGCAATTACAGTACATACTCCGTGGCATGAAAACCGAAAGAAAAGAAGTTCCCAATTTCATGTGTTTACCAGGCGGGCGAGCAAAAGCCCTTTTCGGTTAGGAACGCTCGGTGTCATAGAGAATGGAAAAGGAAGAAAGAAACAGCTGAATTGAATCGTATTTCAAACCATTCTATAGTGATTCAGGAAGTTTAATCGTTAATCGTTAATACCACAAATAACTACATAGCGATGATTCTGATCTTATCGAACCGCAATAAAATACCATGAATGGCCAACGATAAAGAGAATAGACCAGAGCGCACAGAATTATACATTTAGTTATTTTATGAAGTAGAAAAAATTAAACTTTGGAAAATTCCAAAACGAAAACAAATTAGTAAAGATGCAAAGATATCATCAGGTCCATTTTTTCGCTTGCTTGATAAGGTTCGCGTCTCTTAATCAAAATTGCAATATACTCCGATTGAACCCTTCTTTTGCTCAGAAGATAGTGCATGTGTTTCTCCGTTAGTCCAGTTTCTATATTAAGAAAATTTTTTTCATCAACAAGTTAGAATCATCAACTGAACTCCTTTCGTGTTTTGCTGACTAAAACAAAAACCCTTAACAACAAGAGGCAATCTGCTGTTTTTTCTGAGAATACCTTACTAATAATTTGCATACGATTTTCATTCTCTTTTTGCAGCCGGACAGCCCTTATCAAGGAGGTGTATTCTTCTTAACTATACATTTTCCAACAGACTATCCTTTTAAACCACCCAAAGTGGCTTTTACAACACGCATATACCATCCAAACATCAACAGCAATGGATCGATTTGTCTCGACATATTAAGATCTCAGTGGTCGCCAGCATTAACTATTTCAAAAGGTAATTTGTTGAACATATTTGGAAGTGTTGCCTAACTAATCGCAAATCTCTATTCTTTTCAGTCTTATTATCAATTTGCTCTCTACTCTGTGATCCAAATCCAGATGATCCGCTTGTACCCGAGATTGCCAGAATATATAAAACCGATCGGGAAAAATATAATGAGCTGGCACGAGAGTGGACTAGAAAGTATGCTATGTGATGCGTTCCAGATTGCAGTCCAACACAAGAAGCAACAGCAAATACAACAACAACCACATCAACAACAACAACAGCAACAAAGATAACATCGTTTAACAATAGTTATAGCTGCAGCCGCGACAGCGTTAATGGCAATGGCCGCCGTGCGGCTGACCACAACAACAACAACAATATCAGCAGGAACTGCGGCCTAAACACCAACACCATCAGCAACATCATCAACTGCAACAACAACACCAACAAGATCAGCCGCTGCCAACGTTGCCGCCGCCCCCCAAGCCGCCGCAGCAGCAGCAGCTTTAGCAACAGCAGCAGGAGATACGAGTGGCACGGAGGCAATGTGGCAGCAACAATAACAACAATAGCAACCACTGGCAGATTGGCAGACTGGAAATGAGTTTTTGACCGTACAGAACAGCATAAACAGAAAATAATTTAATAATAATTACTGAAAATTATGTAAGCAAGAAACATTTAAAGCTAGACAGCTACCAACAACAGCATCCACATAATAAGTTTAAATACAAAGAAAAACAAAAAAAACTACAAATAAAAATCAGCTGGAAAATTATTATTATTATTATATTATATTTAAAGAACCGGAAAATAAAAATTATAAAAATTCAATTTTAACAAAGCGCAACGAAAACGACAGCAAAACACTAAGAAATTCCAAAGTGACCCGCCTCTGTCTGTCTATGCCCCTCCTTCAACTTCCTTTCCAAGCAAACGCACTTACCCAAATACACAAATCCCACTTATTATTACAATTTTTTTATTTAATGAATTGTATTATTAATTATAACAAATAATACGTGAGAAACGAAATGCAAATGCAGCGGCGCATGCAAAAAAGAAAAAACAAATGCATTTTGCTCGAAAACCAGGAAATGGGAGGGGAGAAAGGCGCACTGGGATTTTATGGAAATATGCCATAATCTATTTATCAATTTCTTAGCGAATGATTTTGAATTTCTAACGATGCTGCCACAAGTCATAGTTGTCCGATTTTTATCTGGGGTCCGAATGCATACCATAAAGCTTTGCAGTTGCCTTTTTTGAATTAATAAACGACTGTTCTATGTAAAGTGCAAAGAGGCGCGCTATTATGTAAACAACTAGCTTTTACAACAGCCCTCAAACTACAATAAGCCGATATCTGAACAAACTGAAGCTTCACACATTGGCCGAAAGCCTATCAGTGCGGAATTGAAATTGTTGAATGCTCCCAGATCTAGAAACCGATATTTTTCGTCGACTTTTGTGTTCAAATTTCCATTTATCTTCATAACACTGTCATGAATGTTAAAATCATTTCTTGGGAATCGGGGATGTTTCCAATTTCGATCGATTGTATTCGGGTATATCTTTAAAATGTTACGTAAAACAAAATCACATGTATGGGTTAATTTTGGTTTATTCACAAAAATTGACTACTTATTTATTATTCGTCGCATTGTTGCCAATTAGCACATAGGAAAGAGAGCGAACAAGAAAGAGATAAAGCAGCTAACCAAAATCATTACCTACCTCATTTTTCCCAAAGGACATTCAAAGCCTGAGCGAAGGGAATATGATTTCCTTTAAAATTGATGGCTTGACTTACATTGGGCGTGTTCAGCAGAATAATGGATTTTTATAAAAAAAAAGGGGGGGAAGCCAAGTTCGGCTCTACCGATTTTGTGTGGTAGTATATAATATTGATCCGTACAAAGGTTTGGAGCGATAGCATTGAAAACAAAAAAGTTTTTCTCACTAAAACTACTTTTTCAACCGATCGTTCTTATGGCAGCTATATGGTATGGTCATCAGATCCGGCCGGTTCCGACAAATGAGCAGCGTATTTGCACCAGAAGACTTCGTGCAAACTTTGGTTAAGATAGTTTTAAAACTGGCGGAGGAGATAGCATAGAAACAGACGGACATAGCTGTTCCAATTCAGCTCGTCATGCTGATCAAGAATATATATACTTTATGTGGTCGGAGATGCTTCCTTTTGTGCTTTACAAACATCCGGACAATTTCAATATCCACTTTCCAAGGGTATAAAAAATTAGTCTTTTTAACCAATAAGCGTAACCGAAACCCGAAACAAAATAAAATTAATAACAGAAACCCTTATATAGTAACCTATATCCCTCAACCGTAATATAACCGTAATCAGAAAGAGAGATCACCAAAAACAAAAACCGTAGCCCTAACCGTTATTCGCCTTTGTTTTAATCTTTGGTTATAACAATATTATAATTAGCAGCTTCATTATCTCCACAAATCGACATCACAATATAAATAGTCTTTAAACTCGTCTAGAATGTCGACCACTGCTCTTAGCAAATCGAAATTTCTTTCAGCTGCTTAACGGAATATTGTCATCCTGATTTCATAAAACCATCTTCGAAAAAAACATTTTCTAAAGCAATTCTTAATTATGTTAGACGAAACTTTAGTGTCCCTAGAAGTCTAGAAGAGCCTATTACTAGCTCTTTTTTTATACATGTCAACATCTTACTCACAATTTCATTATTGTAATGGACTTTTAAACATCTTGTTATTTCCATATCCATTGGTAGAAAAAGTGCAGTGAGATTTGGAGGAAAAAATCCAATTCGAATATTTTGTCTTTTTGTTGATCATCATTTTTGTGTGCACAGCAATTGTCGAAAAAATAAGAGTTTTCGATTTTGTTTCTTCGACGTCTTATAATCCATTCACACCGGTCGCAGCTTTGAAAAATCTGCGATCCGATTTCAAATACTTTGATGCTGATTTGTCGTTGTGCGAGCAATAGCAAAGAAAAATTAAATTGTTTTTTAAATTTAATGGAGTGAAAAAAAGAAAAAAAAAAAGGCGGAGGAGAATGTCTTAATGGATTTGTGGGTCGAAAAATAGTACACAAGTGTATGAGGAAATGCAGGCTGAACTAGGAGATCAAGGATACGCTTATTTTGCAACTACTAAATTACTTAATACTAAATTGAAGTCAATTCGAAAAAAATACGCGTAAGTAAAAGCACGATACATATTTGCAATGCAGTTTTAACCTCTGCCACTTTTCAGATTGGAAAAGGCCAACGTGGGATTGTCATGCGGCTCACCATCTTAGTGAATGCTCTACGAAAAAGTGTCGCATGTGCCTAACTCTTCGCGCTCTGTTCATCCACCTGAAAAAAGGAAGCCAAAACTTCAGAGTCAGTCAGAAATATTTTATCAACTAAAGCAGAGCAATGAGGCCTTCCGGCACACCGCTGAGAGCTTTGCAAGCATTGCCGCAGAGTTGGGACAATAGAGCATTCCCGAACCATTTCTTGGAATTAATAAAAAACAAGACAAAGCTATAGAATTTAAAAACTTAATAATTTAAGTTAAAGGGCATAGCCGGATTTGTAGGGGAACCGGTCCCCGATGTTATTAATTTTTGGAGTATGCATTTTTAAAGTTCATCAACCGAAAGTAGTTTGGCGAATTTTTTGATACTTGTAGTACCAACCCTCAATTTTTAACAGCTATTTTTATCATTTCAATCACAAGCCTTTTTCAAGCTATCAATCAATTAAAAAATTCCAAATTTTTTTTCTGGTCAAAGCTGGCATGTATACACTCCCCCAGAACAGTTTTTCAGATTTTTAAAATGAAAGCCGTTTTTAACACTATTTATTTGAGCCTTCTAGTTCAGGTTCCAATTTCGTTTTCGACATGTCCTATTGTCGTTCCTAGATTTTAATTTTTCAGAATTTTAAAGCAATTTTAGCGGACCTATTTTTCAAGAGTCTCGTATGCAGACTAAGATCGCAAAACAGTTTCAAAACATATAATATTAAAAATAATTGAGTTTTCGAACGCCAACATTGAAAACAAAATAGTTTTTCACACCAAAATACATTTTCCGACTATGGCAGCTACAAGAAGTAGTCATCCGATCCGAACGGCTCCGACATATTAGCAATTGAAAGAAGAGTCTGTGCTAAATTTGAACCCGATAGCTTTAAAACTGAGCGGCTAGTTCGCAAACCAAGCACAATGGACTCAGCTCTTCAGCATGACAACATTATGTACATATGAACATACATATGTACTTTAAGTGGTAGGAGATGATTCCTTCTATGCTTTGCAAACTTCTGAAAAAAATTATAATACACTTTTCAAGTGTATAAATATGGAACTGTTTCAAAATTAAAGATACAAAAATCTAAAATATTCGATATCTTATCTTCCACAGTGACGAAACTTATGGCGAATTTTTATATGCGAAATACTACTATACTAAAATTTTTGTTCTGAAATTATCGCATTTATATTAAGCTCTCTTTTAAGCTGGGCAGCAGGCTTGAAAGGATCCTTCTTGCTCTGACGAATCAGTTTTTTTGACATGAAGTTGGGTCATAGATCGTTTTCGTCCGCGTGTTCCGATATTTTCTTCAGAGTTTAAGGCGTTTTTAATCATTTTCATCATCAGTGCTTTCCACGTCCCATTGTAATGATTATTAATAACTTTTATGCTAGAAACAATGAAATCTTAGTCAAAACTAATAAAAACGTGCTTTCTAAAGGGTAAAAAATTATTCAATTTAAAATCAGATATTATCTTTTTGGCAACACTGGTTTAAACAGCTCACTGAAGCGGCTATTCGGGCTATTGTGACTAAATTTCGCACCATGGGCTCTTGGAAAGTTGGCCGAGATCCACTCTTTATACACTTGAAAAGTGTATTATAATTTTGCCCAGAAGTTTGCAACGCATAGAAAGAATCATCTCCGACCACATAAAGTATATATATTCTTGATCAGCATGACGAGCTGAGTCGATTAAGCTTTGTCCGTCCGTCTGTCCGTCCGTCCGTCTGTCCGTCTGTCTGTTTCTACGCGAACTAGTCCCTCAGTTTTGAAGCTATCTAGCTGAAACTTTGCACAGAGTCTTCTTTTTACTGCACGCTGCTTATATGTCGGAACCGACCGGATCGGATGACTACTTCTTGTAGCTGCCATACAAATGTTCGTTCGGAAAATGGTTTTTTGTGAGAAAAACTGGTTTGTTCTCAATATTATCGCTCTCAAACACGGACATGGGTAATATGTAATGTTTTTAAGCTGATCTGCGAAGTTTGGTCGAAGTCGCTAACCGTTGTGACAAGCTATTTCAAGTGTATCAAAACTTCGGTACAGACGAAGTTAGCTTTGCCTTTCTCGTTTACCGAAAAATTGTGTTCAGCGACGAAGCTAATTTTTTGCTCAAAGGGTACGTAAATAAGCAGAATTGTACATTTTGGAGTGAATATCAGCCAAAAGCATTGAAAGAGCTACCAATGCATCCAGAAAAGTCACAGTTTGGTGCGGTTTATGGGCTGGTGGCATCATTGGACCGTACTTCTTCAAAGATGATGCGAATCGTAATGTAACTGTACCCAGATCGAGATTGATTCAGATTTGGAAAATTCCCCCTCCTCCATCTTTTAACGGCGAAAAACAGTCTCTTTCTCTGTATGAACGCGTTTATCTCAGAGACCATAAGAGATAGAGCCACAATTTTTGGCATGTATGTAGGTGTATACTGTACCCACATCGAGTTTGTTTCAGATTTGGAATATTCCTCCTCCTCCATCTTTTAACAGCGAAAAACTG
Source organism: Lordiphosa stackelbergi (assembly GCA_018904235.1). NCBI lineage: Eukaryota > Metazoa > Arthropoda > Insecta > Diptera > Drosophilidae > Lordiphosa > Lordiphosa stackelbergi. Next base: position 74,033 of record JAEIFU010000808.1, on the reverse strand, counting down.
TCTTTCTCTCTGTATAAACGCGTTGATCTCAGAGACTATAAGAGGTAGAGCCACAAATTTTTGCATGTATGTATGTAGGTGTATACTGTACCCAGATCAAGTTTGCTCCAGATTTGGAAAAATTCCTCCTCCTCCTTCTTCTAACCGCGAAAAACTGTCAGAGCTACAATTTTCAAGCTTGAACCTAGTGACTTAATATATATTCAGTACGGCCCAATATATAATATGTCTATTCTGTATACCACTATAAGATATGCAAGTGCGCCTCCTTATTTATTCAAATAAATTTTAAAATAAAAGGAGTTCAAAGCAATAGGAACCACATTACTTGGAACAGGGTATTTTGCTGTCGGGGCACTCGACCGCAACACTCTTACTTGTTCTTTATGGGGAATACTAAACAACATAAAAAAGTCAAAATTTAAAAAAATCGCAACTGTAATCGCATTATTTTTTACCAAGAACAAAATGTGTTGTAGTGGTGCTATTATTTTTTCGCAACTGTATAACTGCGTTGTATTTTGCTAAATCAGTTTTTAGTAGATGCATTTTTATAGTGCGTGATCATTCGCACGTGACGGGAATGAAAATTCGCTCACGCGCGCATCTCTATTTTGTGTGCCGAATCAGGCGCTGAAGACATAACAGCAAATTTCAAAATAGCTTGCAAAATAAGGAGTTGTAAATCCCAATCAGAAACTGAAAACTTCAAAGTGCAGTTTAAAGAAAACTGCAGTTAACCTGAACTAATGCATCTAAGGTTTTTGTACTACCATCCCCTACAGTTTCAAAATTTTGTGGCTCTCGACGCAATAAACTTTTTGTATTGCACAGTCGGTTAAGTCCGATTGTAACTTACTCTGTACCTGCGATAGTGTATGCACAGTATGTATTTTACAGCAGGTGCAGAGTATAGTACAGTCGTATATATATACCCATATAATTATAGATATTGGCAAGAACTAGCCATTTGCATTTGTTTAAAATAGAAGAAAGTTCAAAGATCAAATTCAAATTGGCACGTGCTGCACATTTGTAAACACATATATGTAGATATTGTAATTTATTTACAATAATAATTTTGAAAGCATTTGTGCGACATCAATTAAAAGTGGACCATTAACAGCTGCAGTTGAGAAAGAGAAGTGGTGTCCCAGCACAAGCAGGGCCAACAGAGACGGAGAGAATAATGTTAAACTGCTACTATAATGTTCATATGCTAAATAAACATTTAATCAATTCACATTCACAGACTCAGACTCAATGTGAATGTGGTTGTGCGCTTTCATCGTTGCCAAGCAGCAGAAGCGAGGCAGAGCGAGCGTTAAACTTTCGTTAAGCTTTTTTCTCTTGTCACGTTTCTTCGTTTCGCACCATAGCTAACGATCGCAGCGTCTGCTATGTTCTCTCTACGATTTCAGAGATTCAGTTGATGTTTCGGCCGCACAGCGTTTGGTTTGCGAGAGTAGTGAAATTTGTCGGGACGACGGTTAACTTTCAATATATAAAAGTAAATCAAATTCAATTGAGGTTTTCAATATTCAATGGCTAACGAACACTTTTTTGTCGTATATTGTTAATTCATAAATTTTAATTAAGCGTTCACGTGCTTCGAGTTGAGAAATATATTTTTACATATTTCTGATTATGCAAACAATATTGAGAAAGATTTGGTTGTTGGCCACATTTTTTTAAGAAAGTACACTATTTCACATATAGATTTGTGCACTTTCATCCGATTTAAATTCGATAAAAACAAGTTGTCATAACATTAAAAAAGTCTCATTAATCTGCGGTTCGTATTATAATGAACCAAGTTTGTCTGGGGCCAAACAGCAGGTTAAGGATGTCAGAAAGAGTGCGAGAGAGAGAGAGAGAGAGGGCTTTGTTTGTTGACTCTCACAGACTACAGACTCATGTGGAGTCTCTTGCTTAGAAGCACGACTTGATTTTAACACTATTCTGCGAAGTGAGCCAAACATACAAGTGTCTGTTGGGCTGCGCCTGACAATTGAAATTCGAATCGTTAACTAAATATTTGTGCTGGATATTCGATTTCTAATGCACAAACACTCTACAAAATTTTGCCAGGCTAACTGAAGGCACGTGTCGTCTAGAAATGAGTCCACGTCCACATGAGAGCCTCGTGGCTGAGGTGGAGCTAAGTGCTGAAACTGCAACAACATGCTATAATCGCAAAATGCCAAAGGATGCTGCAGCAGCTGATAAGTGGGTAAGTGAAACAAGCCAATACGCTAGACACTGATAGTAAGAAAGTGTCGAATAGTCTATGGAGTCTTTGCTATTGCGTATCAGGAGCGGATTGCAATTTAACAGGGAAAAGCAGGGCGCAGGGAAAAGTTTTTGACTTTAGCTAGGTCAATATTTCGAAATCGACAACTCACAGAAGTTATTTGCGAAATAGTCGTATCAATTTTACTCATACGTTTTATAATTTTGCCCAGAAGTTTGCAACGCAGAAAAGACATCATCTCCGACCACATAAAGTATATAGATTCTTGATCAGCATGGCTTTAGATTAGTACGTCCGCATGTCTGGTTCTACACAGAAAATAAAGATCACGATCAGGGCATAATCCCGAAACGAATTGCGGTTCCGGTTCCGATACCGGTACGTCCCGAAATGAATGTTGCGGTTAAAGGTTCAATTTCGGTCAATTAATTTAGGTTTCGATACGGCACTCGCATCTTTATTTCGGTATACCGGTACGTACCGATATAAGTAATAGTTATTTTCAATACTAAAAAAACTAAATTCTGATATAAATCTAAATCATTTTATTCCTGTTTATTTTTGTTTAGTTGATTTCACATTTAAAGTAAAATTATATAGCCTTAATTTTTCGTATTTTCTTACGTTGTTAACATAAAAAAGTCAGTATTTTCACATAAATAGAAACACTTTCTAACAGCACATGAACATCAAAGCAAAGCCAAGGTGTTTCTAATTATATGAAATCTGTATCGAAACGAATTTTTCGATGTTCTCCGGGGCTTAAGATCTAATGATTTCATTATTTGCTCATAAAGTTCGTATTTTATACGTCCACTACATAGCATTCTTGTGATTTGCTCGCAGTCTCACATTTTTATTGAAAAGTTTAGGAGAAAATAACAAAAACCGTCTTTGGTTCGATTAAATCCGATATACCGTTCAAAAGTTATGATTTTTTTTAAGTTTTATGTGTTTCCGGTTTATCTTAAGAACTATTGACGGTAGGGGAAAATTTTTTTGGGGTATTTTCATATATGTATAGAACTTCAAAATAATAGTCATTAATAATTTTTTGGAAATAAAAAAAAAATGGGATGGCCGAGATGATATGGAATGTCCCATATATATTCCTGCTATTGCTATATTCTTTCTATGCCATCTCCTCCGCCAGTTTTAAAGCTATCCTTACCAAACTTTGCACGACGTCTTTAAGGACAAATACGCTGCACATTTGTCGGAACCGGCCGGATCGGCTGACTATAGCGGATGGCTGCCATAGAATCGATCGATTCAAAAACTAGTTTTAGTGAAAAAATCTCACTAATTGAAAAAATCTTTAATTTTAATTCAAACTTCATAATTAAACTTCGTAATTATAAGTTTTCTATGCAGTTTCATAATTTCACCTAGTTTGATAGAAATACGACAACAATACCGTTTAAATGCCATAGAAAAGATAGGTAAAAAAATTATTTTACTAATCTTAGTGCTTTTAGAGTTTTGTCATTGTTTGTTTATTTGTGTTTGTTGGTTAAAAGAATTTTTACAAAAATTTGTTATGCCAAGTGCAACAAGGAATCTCAAGAACAAAGACGTCGGGAAGCTAGAAATCGTAGTCGGACTTTCTACAGTGGTGTACGCGAACGCAATTGCCAACGACTAACATCTTCTCGCGAGTCTAATGAATTTCGTCAACAAGAACGCAGGGAAGATGCATTAGCGCGTTCTAGTCGTCGAAGAAATGAGTCGTTTAGAGAGCAGGAACAGGATCGGAATACCGTGGATCATGCTGATAGGAGATGAAATGCGGACTACAGAGATGGGGAGCGCCTACGAGATGGTGAACACCACGCTATACGCAGAAGTATTCCCGAAATCAGAGATGAGGAACAGGAAAGAAATACCTCGGAGCATGCTGAGCGACATACAAATGGAATAAAAATCGCCCAAAATTAGATTTTCGGCTTTAAGTTTAGTTGTGTCCGCCTCCGCTGATTCTTATATGCGTACAATTTCGCGAACTGAGTCCCACACTTTTCAGTTCAGAAAAAAGTCCTTATCTGCAGCCGCAAAATTGGAGCAAGAGTTAAAAATGTCTTCCGCCAGCAAATATTTTGGTATCCTGTAGGTTAAGCACCAACGCGTTTGTCAATCGATGGGTGCTTAAATTTTATTACTCCTAAAAAGTTACAATCTGGCATCGTGTAAAGGTAGTTTTATGATTGCTTTTTTTGCATTACAAACGTCTGACTGAAACTACATAGCGCTCTGCAAAGGTGAAAAAACCGGCTGGATCGGATGACTATAGCATATAGCTGCCATAGGAACGATCGGTCGAAAAACTAGTTTTAGTGAGAAAAACTTTATTGTTTTCCATGCAAACGTCTCCGAACCTATGTATTTACCTACCTATTCTATTTATAAGTTATCTAAGCTTTTACATAATTTTCAGAAATTTTTATGAATATCGGGCAATTATATAGTATAGCTGCCATACAAAAGATTTGTCTGAAAAAAAGTCAGAGTGAAAAAAAACTTTTTTGTTTTCAATGCTATCGCTTCCAAACTTTTCACAGATCAATATTATATACTACCACGATCTGTGATCCAAATCGGATGACTATAGCATATAGCTGCCATGAAACGATCGGTCGAGAAAAAAAATCTAGTGAGAAAAACTTTTTTGTTTTCAATGGTAGCGTCTTTATACGTTCGAGAAATTAATTTTATCTGTTTCAACACAATTTTGGAGAGTTTGATCAAAATGGGATGAATATATCGTGTAGCTGCGAGATAAATAACTGCAGGCATATAACATTCTCCAACGGTGTATTAACTTCGGTCGAGCCAAAGTTAGCTTTCTTCTATTTTTTTTATTTAATTTTTACTGGTAAAGCTAGGTACTCAGACACTCGAAATTTTGTCGGAGCTGAAATGGTTTGATAATTTCATGAGCCGCTCCGACAATGTAGTGTGACTAGGCAACAGCAAAAAATTCAGCTCTTGTTTGTTTAAGAAATTGGCCGGCTAATTCAAATAAAATAAAAGAGTTTATAAAATTTATCATGAAAGTCACTGAGAGAAATTCAGAGGTCATAGGCAATGCCATGGTCAATTTCATGGATGCATTTTGTGTGTTTGGAGGTATATTTGTATTGGCCTGGGCAGAACTTGACCACTGAGGGAAAATTCATAGCCGCAACCAGCTGCATGGACTGAAGGATCATACTCGTCGTAGGTAGGTGAACACATAGGTAGCAACGGGAGCGGCGGGAGCAACGGAAACTAACACAGTAAGCCGGAGAAAACACTATGTCTGATTGGCCGTGGGCTGTGGAGGCTACGATGGTTGGGACTTGGGTGGTGTGCATACATGGGGGAATTGGCGCACCAACCATATCAACGGGAGAGCCTCCGAAAAAGATTCTCCGACACAAGTGATGCAGCTGCCTGTATCGGAATGCATTTTATTGGTCAGATTCCATAAAAATGGTTGCGACTCGCTCACTTTGATCAGCTCCACTTGTTTGTCCACCTTGCAGCTCTCCAAATAATTGTAGTTTTGTTTGTAGTCTTCTTTGCTTTAACATTTTTCATTGCGTGCTTAATTTCCAAAGGTACCTCTGACAATTATCAAACAAGTTTCATAATTTCCTGACCCCCTTCGACAATTTATCAGCTGTTTTCAGGAAAACGAGTTGGCAGGTCCATGTTTATTGTCGAAGCGAATTTCGAGCATGGTGAAACTATAATATTAATAGTAATAGTAATAATAATATTAATAAATAATATAATATTATAGTTTCACCATGATTTCGAGTGTCTCGCTCAGGAAATGCGCTCTGACAATTTTCGCGAGCGGATTTCCTGCGCTATGTAATTAGATGGGCTCAGCAAGAATTTCGAGTGTCTCAGTACCTAGCTTAAAACAAAAAAAGAAAATGTTGACTTGAATTACAGAAAGTTCTAATCAAATTTAACGTCACTCTGCAAGGACAGGTAATGTATGCAAGTCTTTAATATACATATGTAGTTGTGGAATGAATAAAGATATAATGAAAGCGTGAATATTTTGAAGCCAAATCAATGATATAGGAAGAATTAAGAGAGCCGCCAAACACAAAGGCTGACAAATGACGTCATCGAAAGGTTACTACAACAAGACATTAGTTTTCGGCGTTCATAATAAAAACTAAGCAGCGTATAGATTTTCTCAGACTTTCTAACGTGAGAAATAAACGCGAAATAAGTACCTTTGGCATGCATCCAGGTCCGTCTAGACGTGTATATACTTACATAGTGACACATAGATCAGATATATGTAAATATATTTGAAATTGGCAGCTTGGATAAAAAGTTATTTGAGTTTAATTTTTATAATAACATTTTTTTGAATATTAAAATTAAATTAACTTTTAATTTAAAAATTACAAATAATTTTTTTCAAAAAAAATTTATTTAAAAATTAAAAAAAATAACAAAAAAACTAAAAATTAATTTTTCGATAAAAATTGGAATATAAATTTATGCCCATTTTAAATAGCTTACTCAAAAAACTTAATTCTGGTGCCTTCCCTGGTTATATAGGTCCTTAAGTTTAAATAAATATTTGTTTTTTTCCCATAACTGTTATTTGCAGTTCCTGCTTGAAACTTTCTTAAATTCCCCGAGGTGCTTCTTCTTTTCTATCGGCATGGCTTTGTAGCAATGTATACTCCAACGGGTATAACCCAAGATCGCTCCTGAATCGTTCCCAAGCCACACGTGTATTTTTATTCACATGCATGTGTCAATAAGCGCTAAAAATTGCCCATGCCTAATAAATAACAAAACGGAAAGCTAAGTTAACCTTCCGCACGCGAAATGCCCCACGTTGCGATTTTCTCCATGAGCTCCATCGAATGGAGTCAAGGTCAAGTTGAACCATAGATGATATTATGTGTATATTTACATTCCGCCTTGAGGGTCCATTGCGAAAGTGCCCTCACTCACACGGAATTCCTGAAGTTCAACGAAAACCGAAACTGAAACTGGTTTATTTTTTTTTTGTTTATATTTTTCGACAGTGCTAAAAACAAATCAATGCATCCGTCTTTTGTAATCATGTAAACACAGTACATAACTGCGAAAGCAAGAGAAAAGTTTAAGCTTTTAGTCTCTTATGCAATTGTTGTTTTACAAGCTGTTCTCAATGCGCAAACGACGATCGGCTCTTATATAACGGGGATTCCATCTCATTATGGCTTGGTCAAAACTAGACGTTTGCACAAGAAACCAAAGACACCAAAGCCCACCTGTAATAAAATTTCGCATAATTTTGGCATATCTGTCGCCCAAAAAGCATTGCCCAAGCTTGCAGCTCTCGCAAATGATTTGGCAATCGCCTCTCTTTGGCTGCTGCGGCAGTGAGCTTTTGTTAAAAGCTTTTTGTTGTCTTTGAGCCCCATTTGATATCTGGTCATGTTTTAGTTGCGGGGGAGATTGCAACCGCAACGGTTGATAGCAATTTTGAGGAGAAATCACGGTTTTCGAAAAAAGTGTACAAACGTGCGTGCATCGTGTGAGCTAAAAGTGAAATATTAAACATTTAAACATCAATCAAACTACTTTGACATTGAACTGGAATTTGGTCAAAAAGCAGTTATTGCAAAATTTTCAAAATGGAAACCACAATTGTGACTACCACAACAACAACTACCGCAGAGTTAAGGCGCAACACACGCAGCACCAAACAAAAAGATGTAAGAGGCTTTAGACTGTTTGTCTTTACTACGTCAATGGCTTATTTATGCCATTTTAATCTATTTACTAACTTAAAATCTAGACAATTTCCCGATTTGGTTGTTGTTTTGTTGTGAAAATATTTGATGAAGCACTTTGTTGAACGTTCCAATCGCCTACACCAGGTGTTTGCCTAGAATAACACGGAAAACAGTTTACACTCAAGCCAAAATATTGAACTTCGGACATTTGTAAACAAGGGGAAAGCATTTAAGTGGCTTGGAGACAATCTGTAATAAAATTGTAAATGTGTTGAAAAAATGTTTGTATTCTTTCAATGGAAACCCAAATCTAAAGCAGATCCCCTGACAGTTTGAAAATGCAGAATTATAACCAAAATTTGTGAGATGGAATCAAACTGCTACGGAGTCGTAGACTCCTTTTGATAAGGGTTCGGTTCAGAAAAAATTATATACAACAACATACTGGTTGATGTATTTGTGTTTTAAGTTTTGAATGTTCGAACATATTTTAAAAGTTCTACGAAAAATGTTCTTACATTCTTTTTTTTGGTTCCGAGAAACTTCATTTTTTGAACTTAAAACAAAAACAGCTTGCAAGGGACCAATTGCTGAATTTTTAAATATTTTTTAAAAATCGTACTGCTGTTTCGCATAATTTATTTGAAAGCTTAAATTTAGCACTATTTGGTGATATCAAGGAAGGTTCTTTCAAATATGCTCAAGGAAAAACTCACTCTGCAGCAGCGTCTCCAAATTATTCAGCTGTATTATTGTAATGGTATTTCGTGCACTTCGAGTTACATATGGTGTGCATCATCGACCTTCCGAGATCACTACTCGAAAAACCAAAAAATATTCGACGCCGTTCTTAACATTTGGGTTTATCGTATTCGACATCTTGTCGAATTTTGCGCAAAGATCTTGGTTTAAGGACTTAAATAATTCAACTAGTTCAAGAATTGAAGCGGTCACACTTTTTAGTCAATATTCAATGCAACAGCTCAATGAAGAGCATAATTTTGTTCAGTGATGAGGCACATTTCTGGCTTTATTCATGTGGGATGTAGTTTGCGCACGAGTTACAAGCATGCCCATCACTAACTAACTAACGGCGCCCTAGACGATAACGTAAACCAAAAACAGTATGACGAGAGAACGACGAAACGACGCAAAAAAAGGAGAACGACGATCGGCAAAACGGAGACGTCCAGCGATGGTACGCTCGCAACGCTGAGTCGAGTAAAAGCCACAAGGTAATCAGATAGCCGTGCCAATGCAGCCAACGACGATTAAATAAAGACGAATTTCACTACTCATTAACTAAACTTTAATCATTAGTTAAATAAACATTATCCTTTAAATAAAAACCCCACCTGAATGGGTCGATAAACAAAGCAACCCAAAGAGACTCTCAAACTACCGTTACATCCACAAAAATGCACTGTTTGGTGAGGTTTATGTTCTGCTGGATTCATCAGTCTGTATTTCTTATCCGTCAATAGCAACCGCTACCGCACCATGATAAATGACTTTTTGTTACCTGAAATTAAAGCCCTTGATGTCAGCGACATTTGGTTTCAGCAAGAAAGTGCTACCGCAGCTTATTTCGCGTTCCCGACCTGTCAACTGGCTGACTAGTTCCTGGTTGGTATATCAAAAGTCTTCGTCGATAAGCCAACTACGATTTAGGATGAAAAACTAAAAAAGGGCGGAAAAAAAGACAACAAGCTTTTTATTTTAGTTTATTTATTTATTCAATAATTGTATTGCATCTTCAATGACTTCTACATCGGCCATTTCTGTGGAACCAATTAATGACAAATATTCATCCGGCAAATTGTAATTGTGGCAAAACTACTTGTGCCAACGCAATCCGAATCTGAAGATAAAATACATGTAAATGTATGTACAACTGATTTAAATTAAAATATATATAACTTCCTGACTGTCAAAATAGCATTTAACGTCTCCACTTGTAGCCGATTTCTGAATTTGGTCCTCTCTACTTCCCCATTCAACCAAAGCAGGTTCAGGGCGAAAGCTACCAGGTCCGAGAAGGGGTTATGAGCTGCGCTGTCCCGATATTTTTTTACTTCGAACCGAAAATCTTATAGTATTTTCATAGTTAACATAATTGTCCGGCAACCTAGATAAATCCAAAATTATTTGTAGTGCAAAGATTATCAGGCCTGTTCCGATTTCCGAAACCGATTAATCGGAATTGGTAATAGGTGTGATCTCTAAGAAACGATTAAAGAATTCGGTCAAATCTTTTTGCCTTCCAGAGGATCAAATGAAGGTAATTCGGATTTTGAGGTTAAATGTCGAATAACACAGTCGCTTTTTGGAAGCGAGAACATTTAACAATTCCGATTCCGCATGATTTGATCGAATTCGCAATCAATTTGAAATTATATAAAATATATTTTTACATTCAAACATGTTAGTCTAAAAAAAGGCCAGATTTCCGGATAAGGGAACTAAAAAAAGGACAGAATTCCGGATAGGGGATGTTTGACATTTTTTCCGGCTGAAGCAGTTAAAAACAGGATAAATCTATCCGGAAAAAGGCCAAATTGGCAACACTGCCTCTAAGTAAAATTTTTTAATTACTTGGCTTCTTTTGATTTAGATTAAATGGAAGCAAATTCGTTCCCCATGCCGTTCCTGACTACGGCTCGATTAGGGAATTTCCATTTGCTTGTACAAATATTTTCTGTCATTATCAGCCCAAGGACCCTCTTTCGTTCTCATGGATCACAGACTAACCGAGAGCTTAACCAACCCTCTATCTAAATTTAAGCCAGCGATGGGCGGCCCATTAAACTATCGATTACCATATACGATCGTGTATTTGCTTACTATTTTTTTATTGGGTGTATTGTCAAGCAGTTTATGGGCTCGTCTCGCTTCAGCTTACAAACAAGTGCAAAAGCTTTCTATGGCATTAGGAAAAACATTGCACAAATTGTAAATAAAACGTCATCGAAATTAAACGTATATTTACTGCTCCCCCACATGCGTTTCAACTTGCACATTAGAAGTCGAAGCTGGATAAACAAATTACAGTCAAGCCCCCTTGTTATTGTTGTTGTTGTTTGCCTTTGACGACTTAATGCAATTTTGCAAAAATTATTATTTCATATCTTGGCCATAAATCAGACACCCGTGGCTATGAAAACAACAACAACAAGAATGCGACTTTAGCTGGCTAAAAATACACTTTGGTTTTTTTTTATATTCTTAGCGTCAAGCGGAAGAAACTGCAGATCTTTGTCGTCCTCAATTCAAATCAGTTTCTAACCTTTTGAACCAATGCGATTATGATAACATTGGCTAATTGATATTAACTTTTGTTGTTCTCTTTTTTCAGCATGATGGTCAACTGGTCACTTCCACTTCGGAGATAGTCACGGACGCAGCGCATCAATTTCCGGCCAACGAAGAGCCCAACGTTCTGGGACATGGTCCAAGCTATGATGACAAGTTGTCGAAATTCAAGTGGCTCTGCAATTTTGATGATGTGAGTACTTTCGGCGAGCATTAGGTGGTGGGTCAGTGGTGGTCAATTCATCGTCAATTTGCTCGCATGTACTTTGAATTTTAATTGATCGCAAATTGTTACTGGCGCATTGACAAAACGCGCAGTCAGGGACAAACCATTGAAAAGCCAAAGACCAGGCAACCTCTATGCCATTCAATTTACATGCCGTCCATTTTTTGGGTTTATTGTTATTATTGAGTACTGGAATCCGGGTGTGTGTGCGCGTGTGTGGCTAAATAATTTGCAAGTGCGAGTTGTAAAAACCAAAAACGCCGAAAAATGCGAAATTTGGCGCGCGACTTGGCAACAATTGCTTAATAATACAAATAGACACAATAAGACAAGCAACAGACGCCAACTAAATCAAGGTCAATTTTATTATTAACAAAGCAAGGCAAGAAAAAAAAAATAATAATCACGTAACAAATGAAAGAAGCTACTGCCAAATTTGTTTGCACTCTCGTACACCCCGCTCCATTTGAATATACATAGTCTGATTCTTCAAACTTAAGTTATGCAATTATGAAGGGCGGGGATGTTTTGCAAAGTAGGCCCAGTCCGACTTCGATATACCCCTTACTCAGGGGAGGAAGTTCTGCGATCAATCTCTTATGACATCAATCTGGCAAGTATGGGTCGACAATCCCACCCGGACCCTTTTTGTATCCATGACAGGGGTCGTACTTAACACACTCGGCAATTCAAACTGAATGCTTGCCGAAGTCATGCATCACTGTGTCTCAGAGAAAGACAGCAACAATTTCCGCCCACTCTACTAGGGGAACCCGGTTTTGAAAGTAGAATTATCGGATGTAAAACTCTCCGAAATTAGTGGTGAAGATTCTTTAACGATCTAAAGAATTCTAAACAGGGAATCTGGAATCACACCGGAACCAGGACCAGAACTGTATACCGAGAAGATTCGATTATAACTCAGAACCAGAACCGGAACCGATATTTTTTTGTATACCGTTATCCGAAAACTGATATTCTTGGAACCGAAAAGAACCTTAACGTTGTTCCGGTACTGCAAAGCTGGCACTTAGTTTTGGTGGACTTTTACGTAATTTGGTTCAAAAGAGTGTCGGCTTAGCAAATCTTTTGTCGTGTAATTTAGAAAATCTCGAAACCAGTAATGTTAATGTTATGTCGTAGATCTTCATTAGAATGTCATCATAATCTTCAAACAGAAACTTACTTGTGTTATCCATTTCTCTTTAAATAAAACATAATGTGGAAAGCAGCTCTGACCAAGACTGCAAACCTCTGAAACCAGGCCGGTTATTCAAACCCCTTGGAAAGTGTTAAGTTCGCTTTGCCCTTTAGGGCCGCACCTTCCCTGTAAATCAATAAACGGACTTGATTTGTCATTTAACAACTTGATTTAATTTCCTTCTCGAAGTCATAATATGAAGTTTGGATATAATTTTGAAACTGACTGAAAATATTCTTTGAACCGAACCTTTTTTAAGCAGAAGAGGTCCGGTTCGGGTTCAGGTTGGGGAGCCAAAAAATTTAAAAGGTCCGGCCCGATTAAGCCGAAAGCCCAAACCAAACTGGTACTACGGGTTCGGTTCAGAATCGTTTGAAAGTGGAAGCTAAGCTCATGTCATCGCTATAAAATTTGATGGACCCAAGACTAGTGACCGATCTATCTTTATATTTTATGGGTATATACCGTAACGTACCGGTATACCGAAATAAAAATCTAGGTACCGGTACGGAATCGTATACCGAAATAATATTAGAACCAAAACAGAATCTTTCACCGTACCAGAACCGAAGCCAAAATACATTCGTTCTGATTCCCTAGTTATAAGTCAGGGCTTTATGCTCCGTGCACTAAACCTTAAGCTTGGGCTTGGTCACAGTTGAGAGAAATCTAGATAACACGTTTGCTCGGTGCCTCTTCGCTGCCAGCTGCGCTGCTAAGGCGCCCTTTCTTGCTCTATCGCGGTTGTATTTTGTTTGCGCCAATGATGGCTGATGGGTTGGAGTGAGACAGAGTGCAGACTGTTCGACTCCGTGACAAAGACGGTTCGAGTTCGTGACGAAGACGGTTGATGTCTGAGACTGAACTGGGTTCGACCGAGCAAACGTACAGTCTAGATAATAGATGGTCGTTGGATTGGTCTGACATTTTATGTTTGCATTCCATTCTTGAAATCTTCTATTATACACTTAATCGCAGTTTATCTTCTCTTTTAGTACGTTATTACACGAAGATAGAAAGTTGGGCCAATCCCAATTTTTGTTAGCCGATCCAACTGTCCGTCCGTCTGTCTGTATGAACGCATCGATCTCAAAAACTATTAGAGATAGAGACACAAACTTTTGCAGGCATATAGGTGTATACCGTACGCAGATCAACTTTCTTTCAGATTTGGAAATTTTCCTCTTTTCCACCCTTAAACCGCTAAAAACTGTCAGAGCCACAATTTTAAAGTTACAACCTCGTGGCTTGGTATATTTTCTTAGGCCTTATATCTATCTATTCTGAAAAGCGCGTAAAGGTGCATACGATTGCGTATGTGTGTGTGTATGTATGTGTGCCTCTATTGTACAGGATATTTCGAAATCGGGCCACTCGACTGCAACGCTCTTAGTTGTTTTAAATTGTCTGGTGGCTGCATTGAAACAAAAATCCGAAATATCCGGACTAAAATCAATCCAAAACGATGTCAGAAGTCAGTCGAGCCGGGAGAGAGAGATATAGAAGAGAGAGAGAGAGAGAGAGAGAGAGAGAGAGCGAGTGATAGCGAGTTGTCAGCTCAAAAAAGCATAAGTAGCCTCTAGATATTCATCTGCAAAAGTGTACAATAGCTCAATGTGCGAGCGTGTCATTCCACAAGTAAAGTGCATAAAGTACCGGGTTAAAATCCCTGTCCAGCCCGAACAAATTTTTTTGTGTTTTTCTGAAAAACTTAAATGAAACGAGTCAGGTGGAATAGTGGGTCGTTGAAGCGATGTTTCTGATTCCTATGGAATATATGAATGCCTCCCTATTCTTTCAATCAAAAGAGGTATGTCCGTCCCCGTGCCCTATTCCACCCAAATGTATGAAATCCGCCCACACCTGGTCCAAGTTCAATCAAAATTTTTTCCCAGTTGAATTTAAAATGTTATTGAAAACGGAACAATATTAACTCAAATCATGTTCTCCAAAGTGGAACAATCAGGCCTGTTCTCAATTCCACTTCGGTTTTTGGTAAAACGTTTGTATTGCCCATTTTACTCTTACAAATTGGCATGGAATGTGTCAAGGAAGTCTGTGGTTACTAGATCAAGGTTTCATTCTTCAACGAATTGAATCCACTTGGCATTAAGCTGTCGGTTTCAACTGCTTGAGCAATTCCACATTTTTCTAAAAGCGGATCTAGTAACCGTAGAAAGAAGTATCACTTTCCATACAATCTTATTAACATAGAGTTCAAAGTACAAGCGTTTAGACGAAAACCGAAGTGGAATTGAGAACAGGCCTGAATATTAATTTGATTTGAGTTTTTGCGGTCTCAAAAAATTGTTCTTGAACTGAGAACATTGCAGTACATTTGAAAAATCCCCGAGCACTGTGCTTACTTGTAGGCAGCTAAGGCGTGTGAGTCATTTTGTGCGCGCGTATGTGTGTGTGTCTCAATTGTACAGGGTATTTTGAAGTCGGGCCACTCGACTGCAACGCTGTAGCTTGTTTACCTCTGTGTGCTTGCGTCACACACTTCGTTGTTTATGTCGGTTTTGTTCTGTGATATGTAAGCTTGCATAATAAAAGAGTCTGCTACAAAAGCACTCATACATATTCATTTCTAACTATAAAATCGATCGATCTGGAATAATGTCTTAAAACAAAGGGAAGTTTAAAATCACCCACGAAGTTTTGCTTAAAGTCCCAGTTGTAACAGGATGTAATTTATTGCTAAATTGTGCTTATAGCTCAAGAATATACTAATTCAACTACTAATTCCATATTGTCAGTATTAGGAATGTGGAAAATAGATCACAATTAAATATTTTATATTATAGCAAAGTTTCAGTCATCCTTAGACAGCCGCGTAAGCAATACTATTTAGATAAAAGAATTGGAATTTACTTGTGATGTGGGTTCTAGCATAAATTAATCAGATATATACCAACTTTGGTGAGCACAGAGTACATTATAGTCGGCCTTGATCAACTTTCTTATTTGTTTTTATCTTTCTTGTTATTTGGAATAAATAAATTTGTTTTAATTGTTTCAATTGTGCAATTAAAAGCTTTTGGTATGTGTGTGCCCTGCACCAACCCTATAAAGTTTATATAATCTTGATGAGCGTCAATAGCCGTTAGAGCAATTACATATCAGGGCTATAGATCCCAAACTTTTCAAGAGAATATCCCTACATCTCTCTTAATAATGTAGATTTGCTAGGATTTTAGCATAATTTTTCGATCCACCAAGTTTAAGAACAATCAGTTGACCGGCAGTCGAGGTATTAGCAAAACCAAGGCGCTACCGGCAGCCATGTAGCCACATTTAATGTATATTGCTTAATACTAAATGTCATTATTTAAATTAACTTTCTTTCTATTTCGCACAGGCCCCCAGCCATCTAAAGTTCAATCCGTATATACGCCGTGGCTATCGTACATTCCTTTCCAATAAGCTGTGCCTGCAGAGCATTTTCTGGTGGACCAATGAGACGGTTAGTAGACGCGGGACTATCGAAACTCATGGGGTTAATTCTTATTGTCTGTATTATTTAACAGATCAACATCTGGAGTCATTTGGCTGGTTGCATTCTATTTATTGGCTTGACCATTTTCGACTTTCAATTTTTGCGCACACACGCGTCGTTGAGCGATCAAATCCTGGTGGTGTGTCTGCTGGTCTGCTTCTGTCTGTGCATGCTGATGTCGGCCATCTATCACATATTCTCGTGCAGATCGGAGGAGCACTATGAGCTGTTTCTATCGGTGGACTTTCTTGGCATTTCCCTGTCCCTGGTGGCCATCTATATAAGTGGCATGTACTATGCGTTTTGGTGTCACACCTTCCTTAGAACGCTCTACTCGACCATTGCTTTGGGAATGTTTGGGCTGGCCATTGCCGTGCAGATACCCAAACTGAATGTGTCCATGAATGCCAAAGTGGCTGTGCTGTTGCTCTGGTCTGCCTATGGTGTCATTCCACTGGGCCATTGGACAGTCGTTATGGGTGGTCTGGAGAACGAGCTGGTCAGGGTAGGACTTTAACTCGCTCCCTATTTATCATGGAAAATATGCTCATGCCGTCTTATTCATTTTCCAGCTGATGGTGCCTCGCATTGTGGTCATGTACCTGCTCTGCCTCGTTGCCTTTGTCTTTTATGCGGCTAAGATTCCCGAGCGCTGGTTCACGGGCAAAGTGGACTTTGTGGGACACTCTCACAACTGGTGGCATCTGATTATTGTGGCCGCCTTCTACCATTGGCATAACACGGGACTTGTGTATGCAGAATACCGCTTGAATAACGGCTGCAGTGCACCGATCCTCGCCTGAGAGGATGATTTAGTCTTAATACTGTAGATACTAACTAATATATAAATATATTTAGTACTAGTTGTTCAATGATAATATTAATTTATGATTATGCTATTAGTTAGGGTTGCTCTGAGCCCACTCAATCCAATGAGCTGGCAATGAACGGATTATAAGAATGGTCTTTTATAAGCTGGAGCTGAAGCTGTGTTAAACTGGTTATTTCAATTTTTACAAAATATTGTGTGGATGCAAATAAAACGAAAGTACAAAAAAAAAACGTAAAGAAATCTGACAAATTAAATCTTACTTTCCGTTTGGCATAAACTTCTTATACTTGCAGGCAGATTAGGTTTATTTTAAACTTTTTCCACGCTCCCTGCCGTTCCCGCGAAGAAGAAAAACTTTACATCTCCTACAGTTTTGGAGTTAGACGGTTCTGACATATATTCATATTTAGTAAATCTGTGCAAGGGTTGATTAAGGTCGCAGGCATTAACTCAGAGGGTGCCCAGGCCTTATGCGCACGCCGCGCATGAGGATAGCCGCTTGTATACCAATTATGCCTAGCCTTAAGCTATGCGTGACTTCATATGTCTCTTGCAAATTCGAACGCAACAGCAGATATGTGGTTGCGTCATCTTTAATGCAAATTTTCTTGTTAAGGAACGATTGAATTCGTTTAGCAGACAGACTCGAGCAGACACTCGTCATCATCGGGCAATAATCGGTTTTCTCATTCTATTTCTTGAGGTTGTTGTTGTAAATTTCTTCTTTTGTTGCACGTTTATTAAGAGAGCCCAATATTTGCTGAACAGTTTTAAGTAAAGAAGCCAAGTCTTAGGAAAACAAAAACAGAAAGACTGGAAACTGGTGGATGTAAAATTAGAAAAAAAGATACAGGGTTTGTACGGAAAGTAATAGGACTGATATTCTTCCGCCCTGACTGTACTGCGCACCGACTGGATCCGGTGAAGGGCGTTCCTAACTAACGAACGAGCGGCTGGTCAGTTGTCTTCGAGCACCTGGAGAGTCAGGACAGGCATATTCGCTCGATGTGTTTCTGTGAGTGGTGCCAGCCGGCAAGAGGTACGCGATTAAATTCTGTGTAAAGCTCGGTAAATCTGCTACAGAGACGTTTGATATGATCAAGCAGACTTATCCAGATGTTGCTTTAGCAAGAAGTGGTGTGTTTCAGTGGCACCTAACCTTTTTGGAGGGCCGGGAATAGGCCGCCGATGAAGAAAGACCTTCGCTGCTGAAAGACCTTCGACAAACACCGACCATGTGACTCGTGTGCGCAATGTTTTAACTCAGACCGTCGACTAAGTATTCGTTAAATTGCCCGGATGTTAAATTTACCAAAATCTGTGGTTCAAGACATTGTGACGGAGCATTTGAACACGCGCAAGGTGTGCGCGAAGATGGTCCCAAAAGTGAACTTCAAAAGTGACTTCTTGTGAATAGCTACCTGACCAAGGCCGGCATCCCAACGCTTCGCAGCCGCCCTACAGCCCAGATGTGGCCACCCGGATTTTTTTTCCTCGCCTGAAAAGGCTGATGAAACGCAAGCCTTTTCAGACAACAGAGGGGATCCAAGCAGCATGCACCGCGGCTCTCAAGGCTATTCCGGAGAATGCCTTCCGTGACGCCATCAATGCTTGGCAACGCAGAAGGAGCTTATTTTAAAAGTTTTTAAAGAATTGTAACGATTGGCTCAATAAATTCTTTTAAATCGACTCAGTCCTATTACTTTCCGGACAAACTTTGGATTTAGGAAAAGAAAAATGTGAAATCTAAAATAAGAACCAACAATCTAGTAACTCTCAAATAAGGAACTCAAAAAATAGACACCAAAAATTAGGAATGGTCAAAATAACAAATTTAAATATTTTCGATATATAGACTTTTTTACGTTTTCGTACTACATATCGATATTTCAAATACACTTCATCACCTCACTTCTCAATAGTCAGAATCAAAAAAAATATTACAGCCATACACTTCAAATAAAATAATAATTTATTTAGTTAAAACATTAGGGGATTCTCCTGCTGTGGACACACTTGGGTTTTTCACTAATAACTTTTTTCCAAGTCAACATTATGCGGTGATATAAACATCATTGTAAAGCTAGAGACTCTAGCTAACTTTCCTCTGAAGTAACCTATTGTTCTAGACAAATGGAAAAAAATTTGCAGCCATGTATATGAATTTTTGGCCAAAATTTTTTTTGTACCTGGTTGTGGACACCCCTGTAAAATCGCTAGAAATGGAAAAATAGGCCATGAATTGATGAAAAATAAACGTTTATTTGATTTAAGAAGAACCTATGGCAAAAAAAATAAAAATGAGGCCTTCAGTGGCAAAATAAAAAAATTATTCGGAAATGCAATTTTTGCATGTGAAATAGCTGTCCGTCATGCCAGCGCACTTCAAATGCACAAGATGATCGCAAACATCGCAATGTATCTTTGCGCCAAACAAATCAAACAGAAGTCGACATCTTCGTCTTCTTTCGATGACAAAGACGCATTCTTCTTGGCATCGCGTTTGACCGACGGCTTGGCTGGTGGTGTTGCCTGTCGTTTTCCTGGCCGGCCACGTTTCTGGGGGTCTTCTTCACACACGCTTTAAACACCAAAAACGGGGGTGTCCACAACCGGTGCAAAAGTGTGTCAATTCTTGGAAATGGTAGCCATTTTTATTTTGTTCAGCAAATTTACGCGACACAAACAATTCACTGAAACTAGATATCACACCACAAAGTACACTTAATGTACTAAATCACAAAATATAATACTCACCTCTTTTCAATGTTTTGCTTCGACTTAACGCAATGCGGAAATGGAAAAATTCTAAACTCGGAAAAATTTTCACGATTTTTTTTCTTTGCTTACAGCAAGTAACCAAATGCGTCTTTGCACTTCGGTATGGCTCAGATTATGGGTACTGTCAAACTACAATTTGACATTACTCAGTTTGGCGGCATCTGTTACCTGTCAAAAGATAGACTGGGGTGTCCACAACCGGAGCGTGTCCACAACCGGTGACTTTACCCTAATATTGTGTGCCAAATTATTCAAATAAGGAACGAAGCCTCTTTTAGTTTCTTCCTGATAGCTTTTGAGAAAAACGATTAACCTTTTGTCAAAGCCCGAAGGTGCCCAAATTGGCCATTGAAGAGAGTTATTCTTTTGCCATTTGAGGTCCTGCGCTGATTGAATACTAATTATTTTGAAATTTTCAAAATAATAAGAATTTTCCCATTTCAAAATAATAGGTTTTTTTTTTCTAACAGAAATAAGGGTTGGATTCCTCGATGGGTATTTTTATAAGTTCCCTCGGTAGTAGAATGTCAAAAATATGACCGATTTCTCGGAATAGGGATAATTAGGGACAAAATGACCTCATAAACCCTGAAATTTTTGCTCAGAGTGATCTCCATTATTTTTTTAAAACAAAAAAACATGCCAAACACATTTTTCGCCATATCTAAATCTCCATTTTTGTAAAACAAAAGCTGATGGAGCAAAACCGCAACCAGTTTTGTAATCAGGGGACAAAACTTTACCAGAATTTTTTATCGAAGAGGTTGCAATATTTAAAAGTAGTCATTCTGTTCCCCTGCGTTATGCTTCTGGAAAATGTTTAATCTTTTATCTAATTTGGACAACAGTTCCATGTACAATAATTTGCCTAAAAATGTGGTTATTATTATTATCATTACTTGATAAATTTTATCTTATCTTTGGAATTAAATCTCACAAAATATTTCTTTAGAACACTGCATTCGCTCTCGTTATGGCCCTCCAGTTGCTCCCAGTTGTTGCTCCTTCTCCCACAGCTGAGCAATGTCTACGCCGGTCAAACCACCCGTCCAGGAAATGATCGTGCGATAAGGTTCGCCATTCAGTTGACGTATGACACGAACATTCATATCTTTTCCATGCAGAGCATCCTTATGTCGTCCCCTTAGATGATCGAGAACCATTTGACCACGTGTATGAATGCCACTCAGTTCCACGGTAGCATAATATTCCCTCTGATCGGCTATCATTTGCTTGGGAAAGAGATAGGCGGCCGTTAACAAAGCATCTGGAGTCACCCATTTGACAAAGCCGCGGGGAAGAAGCATGGCCTTCTCAGTACGATTAAGCAGCTGCATAAAGGGACTGACCACAGCTCCCAACACATTGAAGCGCCAGTCCAATGACAATCCCAATTCCCCATCGATGCACGGTTCCCAGGGCAGCACCACAGCCGGCTTCTGCAGTCGTTCTAACACGATGTGAGCCGCCTCGGGATCGTACATAAAGTTGAACTCGGCACTCTTGGTAATGTTGCCCTTACCCCAAATATTGCCACCCATGATGTACACCCCACGCAGCTTGTCAAGAAATGCCTCGCCATACAGATTGATGCAGTGGGCGAAGTTAGTGAGTGGTCCACAGAGTATGAAGTCCACCTTGCCAGGATATTTGCAGGCCAAGCGATACATGGCATTTACCGCATGCTCCTGCGTCAGCAATTCACTCTCATCCACCAGGGGATAGTTGCCCACATCGGCCAGACCATCCTGACCATGAAAATAGGATTTGGGCTTAAAGTTGCGCGGAATAATGGGCAGAGCGCAGCCCTTAAAGACGGGAACCTGGTCAAGAAAGGAGATTTAGTTACGAACACAGATTACAAACTCTCACTCACATCTAGTCGATTCAGTGTGGTCAGCACTCTAAGTGCATTCAATGTGGCATTTTGCACATCTGTGTTGCCCTGGACACAGGTTACGGCAGCTACTTTAAAGTTCCGGCGTCCATGTCCGCCGTATTCTTCGGCGCGCAAAAGCATGGCCAGGCCCCAGGCATCGTCGGTGCCAATGTCACAGTCGAAGACCACATAACCATTACAACCGGACTGCATGGCTATCACAATGCAAATGGCAATCATTTTATCAACTTTGAAACGACTAAAAGATTAGATTTAGAGGCAGTTACTGCACAGAGGGAAAAAAACTGAGAACACAAACTTTATTATTATATTGTGGATGCCTTAAAACGATGTACAGTATGTGCTTATGTTAATTATAATGTTAATACACTTATCTCTTGCTACGGCTTCACTTCTTCAACCGCTGCAACCGCTGGCCTCTCTGCCAGATAGCTGTGACCGCTCCTAGTATTCTTGTCCGTTGGACTCGTTTCCATTTAAAATCACACATACATCTCACAAAATAGAGAGAACATTTTAAACTCAACTGGGAAAAAAAAGTTATTGATGTTGGATACGGCTATAGGCGAATCCTGTCATTTTGGGGGTTCGGAGGAATTAGGAACGGGACATACCTCCTTGAATTGGAAGGATAGGAAGGCAGTATTAAAAAAAAAAAATCAAAATTAGACATATCCCGGCTAAATCAATCCCAAACGATGTCAGAGGTCGGTCAACCCGAATTTTCTCAAACCTCTAACGAGAAGAATGGATTTTAGTAGGGTTGTCGAAATATCGATATCGAATAACTTTTGACGATATTTTTATGAATACTTGTTTTTTGTTGTTGGAAAAAAAAAAAGGTTTTCCTTAAAGGCATTCTCTTGGATATTAGTAATGTCAGTAATACTAGCAATCAGAGAATGCCTTCAGAAAATCTCCCTTTTTGTGGCCGACTCTTATAAAAATACACACCAAAAATATATTCAACAAGTATTCGATATTTCGACATCCATAGATTTTAGTATGGATTTTCAGCTCCCGGAATTTATGTCTTGATCTCGACTACCAGATTGATTCTATCATGTTGTTCGCTCTCGATTTGATTCCTTCCATTTGGATCCAAAAAAGGATTGCTTCAAAAATTAATGAGATTTACTTTAGTTCGATGTTTAAACTCATTTTGAACCCAAAAAAGCATCTGACAAGAACTCCATGCTCCATCAAATCAGCAAGTTCCAAAAACCACATCACATATAACTCTTAAGCTCCCAGTTAGCAATTTAGCAAGCGGCTTGCGGCTTAAAGCTTGGTACGGAGATACCGGCGAAATACCCGCCAAATGAAATAGTTGGATTTCGCAAGTTGCTGTTTCGTGAGTTGGTCTGGAGTTCACACGCCAAATTGTCATATCCGGGGGTGCCACAGAAACCTCTTCCAACTAAATTCCAACCGAATTCCAATTTTTAGGTGCCGCAGAAATTTCTTTTGGTTGGTTTCAAGCCTTTAATGTTTTGTTAGGATATTTTGCAAAGCTATTGGCCCTGTTCACAAGCATACATCAAAAATCAAACATCATACATCAAAAAAAGTTAATTGGATTCTGTTTTACCGTATGATGAAATTTTAAGGTAAAAATGGTATGCGTGAGAGCTATCGTTTTGGTTTTAACCAAAATGACAAAACTAGCAATCATAGTTGCACTTCACATTGGTTCACCTCAACAATTGAACTAGTCATCGATTTGTGCTAGCGCCTTTTGTAACACAGCTAGGGGATGGAAACTAACACCTCATGTTTGGCGCCAACAAATTTTTAAATTTTGCATTATATTGGTGGAGAATGCGACTTAAAATTGAATTATTCATCATAAAACATATAACACAATCAAAAAATTTAAGTTCTTCTAAAATAAGGGAAATTCATTTCGAACATCTGGTGTTCCAACTAGATTTTTTAATTAGAAAATGAAATCCCTAGAAGTTCTGTGGCACCAACGAATTTTTTCAGAGATTTGCTAACCAACCGTCGGCAAAATCTCTAGAGATTTCTGTGGCTCCCCCGATCGATATCACAGCGTTGCCACCCGACGTCAACGTGGCTCGCTCTAGTCACGCGATGAGTGATGATTTCGAAGGTGTGAAATATATGTAAAACATATGTTTCGTACTCTGCATACACAACTGTTGTAGCGCTGTATTTTTAATTGAGTAATGAAACAATACAAAAACCTTAAAAAGGCTTAACCAATTTTCATTAAAGGAGAAGGTGTCCCTAGGTAATTTAATAAAAGATAAACCAGTTCCGTGAAAGCTCATCCATAAACAGCACTATGATAGTGCTGTGAATGACAATAATTATCTGGGAAAATATATGTGTCTGCCTTTGGAAAGGAAGGTATATATAGAATTTATTGAGTTTAGTTATGTTATTCACAATTGTTTGTTTTTGCTGGTAGACCTTTGCAATGGTGAAGGTGACCGGATGTGTAATAGCTAATTTCTAAAAAAAAAAAAAAAAATTGTGAGTGTAGCTAGCACTCACGAGTCTTTGATGTGAAACATGATGCTTAGTTTAAGAGCTAATTTTAAAATCGCAAGCTCTCTCAATGGTATATAAATCAGCAAGGGCAATTTTACGAAAGAAGAAAATTAACTGGCAGTAGATAAATCTAGAAAATCCAGATCCCACCCAGATCCAACCAAGCTTCATCCCATTTACATCTCGACTAGATCCCACTCAGATTCTACGCTGATCCCACGTAAAGACCGCCCAGATCCCACCCAGATCTCTCCCAGATCCCTTTCAAATCCCACCCAGATCCCTTCCAGATTCCACCCAGATCCCACCCAGATCCCATGCAGATCCCGCCCAGATCCCTTCCAGATCCCATCCAGATCCCGCCCAGATCCCACCCAGATCCCACCCAGATCCCTTCCAGTGCAAAAATAGCTTACCTCTACTTTTGCTGTTTGAGTAACTTTATCACCAAAGTCGTACAGTAATGTCGAATGGGTTTCTCTGCTGCATCATCGATTACATTCGAATTCGTATACGAATGTGATATATCAGTGCCGTAGCTTGTGGTTATGCCGACGGGGGCGGAAGTCGACTTAGCCGCCCCCTTCCCCTTGAATCGTTCTAAATTTTAAAATTCTTTCTATAATTAAGATTTTCTTATTCTTTGCATTAAAAAACTTTTATGTAACATTAAGGGACGTACGCAGGATTCAAGAGACTTCGTTAAAAATTATTGGAAATAAGTTCTTTAACTCTGGGATATATAAGAAGGATGCGCCGTAGGCCAAAAATTTTTTCGTAAAAGAGACGGAAACGTTTTTTACACACCTCCCTAACCAAAATTTAAAAAAAAATTAACTTCGATGTAGGGTTGTCGAAAATATTATCGATTTATCGAAGTATTGATATTTTTGGCCAAAATGAAGAATATCATTATCGAATATTTTTCGGATGCGATATTTTTGGTGATATTTTTCGGGGATATTTTTGTTTTAGCCTTCAGTCACAATGTTGCGAATAACTGTTTCTTGTGCTCTGGACATGTGAGGCACAATGTTTAAAAGTTGTTTTTATAACTGTAAACTGTGGAAAAAGTTGTAAGGACCATGGCAACTCAACAAACATAAAGGCGCACTTAATCGCAAAGCATGGAGATGCTTGGCTGAAATGCAGCTAATTTTGAAAAACAGTGAAGAAATAAAGAAGGTAAAGGATAACAAATAACGGCTATAACGAGAGAGTAAGTTTAAGTCGGTTCTAACCGACTTCAATATACCCGTTACTCGTGGAAAAACATGTTTAACAGTGTTCCTGCGTTCCTTAGTGTGACCATCCGAAAAGTGTGCAACATTTTTTTAGGGTGGGTGGGGTGGTAGCGGGGGGCTTGGTTCCCTTTTTTGCTCATAACTTGAGAACCGTTCATCCGATCCTTATTATTTCTTCAGCAAATTCATTTTACTAATTACTTACTATCTCTAGAAGGTACGAATTGTATATCTTTAAAACTGTAGGGGATATAACGTTTTTTCCGAATTGCGGGGTCGGGAGGGGGCGTGCCCAAAATTTGAAACAAACTTGATCTGCGTGCAGATAAAAGAATCATTTGTCCCATACATGTCATACCTCTATCTCTTACCATCTCTGAGATCTAGGTGTTCATACAGACGGACGGACGGACGGACAGACGGACAGGTCTAAATCGACTCGGCTGTTGATGCTGATCAAGAATATATATGCTTTATAAGGTCGGAAATGATTCCTTCTGCCTGTTACATACATTTGCACGACTTTAGTATACCCTTTTTACTCTACGAGTAACGGGTATAAAAAGTGTGGTTTCTGACACCAGAAGCCGAATGACCGATGAGCACAAAACTCAACGCGTCTTCCTAAAATCTTTGTCTAACGATTATTGTTAAAATCAGAAGTTTTTAAGTTTCGAAGATTTAACTGAATAAGTTTTTTTTATGCTTTGTAGTTCGAATGCTCTAGTTTAAAAGATGATGAATTAAAAAAGTAAACACTGCTTTCGTTCCATAAATTTAGGTTCACGAAAAAAGTTTTCAGAACTTCTTATGTTATATATGAAATAAAAATACATTAAATCTATATTTTTTTTGGCGCAGTCAGATTGTAGTTCTTATTACGCGTCAAATGACGCCTTAATTAACTCAATAGACCTGTTCATTGTTAAGAGCCGGGCTTTTATTGAATAATATCGGAAATATCGATAATATCTATGTTTTTGACACCAAAATATTTATATCGAAATGATACTTTTACTTTTTATAGTTTTTTTGAAATTTTCGACAACCCTACTTCGATGGACAAAAAATTATTTCGAGGTCGAACATAGTTTTCTGGTTTGATGGCAAATGCGTTTCGAATTTAGTTTTTTCACTCCAAAATAACTTTCTTTGCAGTCTGCCTGCAGAGGTTTTTACTGGTGGCTAATATATTGTAATTGGACGAATTGGACAACGTTTTTTTGGAAACATAACATAACCCAAACTGTGGGTCAGTGGCAAAGATGCTTAAGTTTAGAAAGAGAACATGAGATGGTCCTGCTGATTGGGCGCCATTATAGCCTTAGAAATTGAAAGTTGTATAGTATAGTACAGGGTTGCCCATATTCGACGGACCCATGTTTTTTTTTTTAAAAATCAAAGAAAAAAATAAAAATTTGGCGGTTGGCAATCTTAATCATTTAATTTGTTCCAAGTAGATTTGTTTACATCAATTTTTGAATATGATATCTCTCAAATGGCCGCCTCTGGCGTTGATGGCGTATTGTGCCCTTTTTGCAGCATTTTCCATCGATTTCGCCAACATTTCGGCCGGAATAGCGGCTATTTCTTCACGAATGTTGTCCTTGAGCTCTTCTACGGTCCTTGGCTTGTTAACGTAAACCTTTGACTTCAAATATCCCCACAAAAAGAAGTCGGGCGGCGTCAAATCGGGCGAACGCGGTGGCCAGTCCAAATCACCACTTTTCGACATCAAACGGCCCGGAAACAATTTCTTCAGAAAATCGATTGTTATGCGACTTGTGTGCGGTGGAGCGCCGTCTTGTTGAAACCAGAACTGCCTCATACGCTTTCGACGAATAATTGGCATCACAAAATTGGTCATCATGTCGCGATAACGCTCCTGGTTGATGGTAACAGCATGGCCATTTTCATTTTGGAAGAAAAACGGCCCAATGACCGTTTTCGGACTAACGCCGCACCAAACTGTCACTTTTTCGTCATGAAGAGGCACTTCTTGAATCTCCTGAGGATTTTCAGTGGCATAAATACGGCAATTTTGCTTATTTACGGTCCCATTTCACACATTTCGGTCACATTTTTTAATTTTTTAAAAGCACGTTGAGCTTTCACAATTGACTTGTTCTGTTGAATGTAAATTTCAACTATTTCAGAGCGCTCGCGTGGCGTGTATTGTTCCATGGTAAAAATCTGCTTGGACTGACGCTTCAAACGCGGTATGTCATTAAGCGATCTGACATCTCTGTCAAAAGTTATGGCGTTGCCAGATGGGTCCGTCGAATATGGGCAACCCTGTATGATTAAAAAGTATATTTGAAAACAACTTTCTGATTTTGCTCATAGGATAGAAATTTTTGGTTTTTAATATGGAAAATGTGGTTATTTTTTGATAAAATCGATTTTTAAATTATTGTTCAGTTGACACAACTTTTGTTGCATAAGAAATTTTCAAACCATACTACAAATCACCGCCCCCTGCATACGCCCTTGATAACATAATCAATATATTGGAAGGGCTTGAAAGGAAGAAGCAGGATGAAATAGTGGAAGATATAAAATCCCCAACATCTTTAATTAAGTCAAACACATGCTGAAAAACTGCAGCAATTTTTTAATTTAGGCGTGTTAATCATCGAGTGACTTCTGCGAATTACGCTTCGATATGCTTACGATTACACACGATATCGATTAAAGTTTGCACAAAAGAGATGCCACATAGTTTGTAAAAAAAAAACAATTTGAAATTATATAAAATGAAATTAGTCTAAGAAAGTCCAGATTTCCGGATAAGGGAACTAAAAAGAGGACAGAATTCCAGATAGGGAATATTTGACATTTTTTCCGGCTGAAGCAGTTAAGAACAGCATAGATCTATCCAGAAAATGGCCAAAAGAATCTGCGGACGCTATTTTGACGCACATACTTTTCCACTAAAAACCGCCCTTTAGAGAAAAACCGTTATTGACCGCCTTTTGACATCATTTGGTATTGATTTAAGTACTTTGTGGGAAAAACATTAAAACTCAAGTGAAAATAGCAATGTTAATTTGTCCCACGAAGACGAACTAAAGTAAAAACTTTTCAAATCGATTGAGAAAAAAAATAGGTAAATTTTGGGTTTTTAAAAAAGTTGGGAAAGTTTGGTTTTTTTAAGTCGCAATAACATTTGGCGCCCTCATTTCTGTTAATAACATAAGTGATTTCGAGCAGTGCAAATAGTGGCTAAAATACTGGTTCAATATTGAACAGTCAGAGAGTGAAATAGTGGGAGCAACGCTGTTCAAATAACAGAGCTAGCACAAAATCGATTTAAGGCCCGTTTTCTCAGTTTTCTATGCGGCCTCGGCTCGGGCCAATAATTTTTAGTATGCGGTAGGCATTTGCCATCTGGATTAAAGAGAACGTTTGCGCGCCTCTAAGGTGAAAGATAGTGAGCAAAAAGAAGGGAGACGTAGAGGGGGAAAAAGTGGGAAAGCGAACAGCTGTTTTCTGAAAAAGCGGGTCGAGTTTTATCGCTCCGTGGAAAGGTTGTAACGCGCCCGGTTTTTGCTGCGCATTTTGGTGGTGGATTTTTTGAAGCGATCTCAAGTTGTTTTGTTGTTGCTGCTTTCAAGAAAATGTATCTTAATAAATGCTTGCAATTTTTAATTCGTTGTGCTTAAGTGACATGGGGGGTGGGTTTTAGAGTGAATTAATACGTTTTGGTTTGATGTTGTTGGTGCAAAAAAAAATGTGTTCAAATTTAGTGCAGAGTGGTGCCATGTTGTTGTGCTTTTGAAAATAAAATGCTTACATACTTTTGCACTGCGTGCACTCTGATCATTTTGTTGTTTATTATTGTTGTTTCCCTCTACAACAGAAAATGTGTACATACTTACGTATGTAGATACATTTTTAAGCACACACTACACACATATTTAATTTGTGTGCATGGGCGCCGTTGATTCTCGCTCTCACCCTCCCTCTCTTTCGCACTCTCAGCAAAGCGCTTGGGCCTGTTCCTTTGTTTATTTTTACAATGTTTCTCATGTTGCTGTTTTTGCAAATCGAGGTGGATTTGCTGTATGCTCATGTTCATGGCATGATGCAACTAGAAAGGTGAGGCGCTCAGCGAACTTTTTAGAAGTAAGCGCTTTTGCTCAGAGAGCGGGAGAGTGAGCGCGAGAACAAAACAATCACATACACACAAATTTAGTTTGTGTGCGTGTAGAACAAAAAATATTTAATATATTATTGTATATTTAAATGTCTTCATTTTGATTTCCATCGCAGCAACAATTTGACAAGCCAACTCAATTCAAATTTAGTATGTATTCACTTTTTCGATGCAACAACAACAAGACAGCGACAAGATCTGTTTGCACAAAAAACCACCCCCAAATGCAAAACCAAAAAAATAAAAAAATTGACGAGCGCGGACACTACCTTCCGATTCAAGTGTCAACTGCACACTAAAATTTTTAGAAGGAATCTGAGACTGCGCTCAGCGAGCGCCTCACCTTTCTAGTTGCATCATGGTTCATGGTTAGCCATCTAGATGGTTTTTGTCGCCATCTACTTCATCCTCATGTATTTCAAAACCATGTACATGCTTAACCAAATTATGTATTTATATGTGTGCACGCATATGGTCACACTGAAAAATTTTTAAAATCAAAAAACAACTGCTGCTAAAAACAGTTAAGTCTGTATTGATAAAAGTAAACCCAAAATGAAAAATATTGGATTTGGCTTTTGTATGCAAGACACCTGCAGACATAGCCAAAGAGGCAGATCCGCATTTTAATTCCCCTAGTTCATTGCTTAAGCTAAGTTCACACAGGCAGATAATTTAGCCAAATTTATATTAAAATAGAGATAATTGAAGATTTTACAGGATTTAAAATAAAAGCTATAGTTTCATACGCAAATAATTTGATCAAATATGCCCGGAAAGTTCCACAATTTGGCATTTATGGCCAAATTTTCATCAAAATTTGTCCAACTTATTTGCCTGGGTTAACATAGCTGTATACCTATTGCTTAATCTCCCATCATAGTAACAAGTCGTTAAAAAAATCCTTCTCCACTTCTGTAAAATGCATGCTTTACTTTATAAATTGGCGCGCAATAATTCAAAAATTTGCTGATTGACAAGGCGCTGCCAACTCATTTTTAGTGCCCGTCCAGCCCTACCAGTGTGACCGTGGCTCAAATACCCAAATTCGTAATCCATCTACATGAGACAACTGACAAAATCCACCTAGTTGCGAAATTTAGGTGGATTTCGCTTGAGC
Organism: Lordiphosa stackelbergi; assembly: GCA_018904235.1. NCBI lineage: Eukaryota > Metazoa > Arthropoda > Insecta > Diptera > Drosophilidae > Lordiphosa > Lordiphosa stackelbergi. Next base: position 43,241 of record JAEIFU010000808.1, on the reverse strand, counting down.
AAAAAACAGGAACATGAGAAAACGGCCCTAGGTAAATGTATTATTTTCTTTTGAAAAAAAAAAATGTTATATTGATTTAATTAACTACACAAATATTTCCAAAATAAAAATTTTCAACGTAATTTTACCTTTTTATAAGAATTCTAGCGTTCTATAGCGTTCTATAAGCATTTGTTTCGATTAAAAAAAGTAAAGTTATTAAAAATAAATCACAAACAATTAATAAACTCAATTTAATTCAGAATGTGAACACTAAATGAAATAAGTCAAATTAGTTGTATTTTTAAACCTTTACTATCGTGCGTTGTATGTCCGTTACCCCAAAACTATACCAATAATATTTAAGAACGTTGAAGATGCCAATTTCTGAAATAAAAAAACATTTTTCGGTTTTATAACGCTTATAAAGCATTTATTTGCATTTTTACATATCAGAACAGGTAAATACAATATATTTTTATGAGTAACAATCATTAAAACGACTTAAACTTATAAATTTCAACACAAAACTTCTAAATCAAGTGATTTCAGCCCTCAATAGCTGTACTCTTCTAACGCATGCACGCCTTATGGCCGCTAAAAATTCGAAATGAGTTCGAAAATTCAAATCGCGCGCCCCTGACCTGCCACCAATCAGCTGTTTACTTTTTGAGTGGAAAAAAATGGCGACGCAGCAGAGAGCGCTTCGATGTTAGTTCTTCTTTATATGTGGTTGGGATCGGTTGCCAAACGTAGCAGGCGGAATATATAAATAAATGAATTGAAACCAACATCGCTAAATTCTTTGCTAATTAGTTTTAATTAAACATCAAAAGCGGAGTAACAACTGTAAAAAGTCAACCAAACAATTGCAACTGCATTTAGTTATTGTGTGTGTGTGTGTGTGAAGCAACGGCAAACAGCAAACAGCAGCAACAAGCATCAAAGTGATCGCGATGCGCGTGTGTGTGTGAGAGTTTTTGTGTTGTGTTGGAATGGAATGCAGTGACGAAAAAAAAAAAATTAATAAATAATTGAGCGCGCTGGGCAGCAACGCCCGCGCCTTGGCTGCTCTCTCTCTCTTTCGCTCCAAACCAAAAAGTTAAATACAAAAAAATAACCAAAAATAAAAAAGCGCGCGGCCAAGTGTCCAGTTTTCCCGTAGACAAAGATGTCCATTAGTGTATCTGTTCTGTACATTTAATTAGTGTACCAAGTGTTTGGACACATCACAAAGACTCATCATTAGTGGCATCGACACCGATAAGTGCATCATTCATCCATCATGCACCATCATCTGCAACATCACCATCATCACCATCAGCAGCATCAGCAGCTGGGACACCAACACCACAGCGATTTCCCCCTGCCGGATGGCTGGGACATAGCCAAGGACTTTGATGGCAAGACCTACTACATTGATCATATCAACAAAAAGACCACATGGCTGGATCCCAGAGATCGGTAAGTCAACAACAAACACACACACACACACACATGGTAAAGTGAGAGCAGGAAGCTCCAAACAAAAACAAAATGCGAAACAGAGACAAACCTTATAAATTCCAAACCGGAAAGAAAGGAATGCAGCAGAAGAAGAAGAAGAAGCAGCCCCAAAATAAATTACATATCTCAACAAGGCAAAAACACAAAAAAACTTAAAGTAAACATTCCAATGCGATGATTAAGAGTCCAAATATAACTAAACTGAACTTTGAGAGTGGCAACAAACAAAAATGAAATTTACAGCAAAGCGAACGGCACACTCGTATAGGGAGAGGGGAGAGGGGAGAGCTTGGGGCCTGTCTGAGAGAGCAAAAGTTAAATAAAGCTCAGCGGTGGGAATGATCTGCAAAACTCATACGTAATGTGTGTGGTGGGGGGAGAGAGAGATCGGCCCCCAACAGCCACATCAGGCCATGTATCTCTCTCTCTCGCTGCCACCTTGTCTCTGTCTGTTTTATCCATAAACAATTGCAAATGAACGTTGGAATTTTTTGCAGTTTCGAAATAATTGATTTCTGAAATTCTTCTTTTGTATCTATGTACGGCTCTCAGCGAGTGTGTGTGTGTGGTGCGAGTGTTTCACGCTTTCAATTAACACAAACATTCCCTTTGTTTGTTTCAAATTGCATGGACATTGTTCAAAATGTTTCACTGAATTAAACGCAATCGGTTGAGCGTTGAGGAATTTTTCTTTTTCTTTTTGTGTTTTGTGTTTTGAAAATGAAATGAAACATCTGCGCATTTGTTAGGGTTATGCATCAACTGATTTTTGTATAGAAGAAAAATGGTTTTCAATTTCCTCATTAATTTTGCCATCACAAATATGTGTAAATAACATGCTTTTGGATCATTTTATTTGGCAATTTGCACGTCTCGCATATTTTCACCACATTTTATTCCCACCCATGCCGCACGCGCGCTCTTATTGAATTTTGAAAACTGTTGCCGGTAGCGCGCAAAAATTCCAATAAACCATAAATAAATTTCTACACTAAAAACGAAGCGAGCCAGGCCTTTGGGTGCCATTTCGAAAAGGCCTCGCCAAATTTTGGAAATGAGCAAAGCAAAATAAATAAAATGAACAAATTGTTAAGTTATGCACAACAGAAACAAAAAAAAAAAACAAAAAAATACTCAAGGTCGAAGTGTTGGATACCCTTGTATTGACTAAAATAGTAAAATTTGTAAAACAAAACTTGTTCAAAGGAGGTTTAAATGGTTCTATCAGCGTATTTGGGATCGTGACTTTGAATAAGAATCAGAAATTGGGGATATTTGAAAGTTAAATAAGTATAATCGTTGGTCCACAGATGCCGTATAGGTCGTTTTCGTACATATATGTATATATATATCAGGGATGCAAACCACTTGGGAATAAGGACTGTTTCGGTTTAGACAGTTTTTGAACCGCCGGTTCGGTTAATTGCATGGTTTTTGGGGCTTACTGAACCGCGGTTATGGTTCGGTTCGCACTTTATTCATTTAATTAACTAAAGAAATATATTTTTGATACAAATATTCAGATTATAAACGTACTCATTTCGTTTTGAAATACTGCAACTTTTCAGATCAAGTGACGAAAACATCTTTAGTGACTTAATATTGTTTAAAAACTTTGACGGTTTGAAATCAACTAATGGAAGCCAATCGGATCAAAATAAACTGCCTTCCTTTATATGTGAAGTCCTAGATTTAATACTACTTTTCATTTCTCTTATAAAGAACTCCTAGATTAGTTCCATCAAAATCAAATCGTTCATACGAAAATCTCTATAGGTTTCTGGAGCACATCCGATAATTACAGTTTTCTTTTGATCTGATCAAGTAATCTCTGACATATAAGCTAAACAATTCTAATTCAAAATCCTTAAGTTCATACGGAAATCGACTTCGATATGAGTAATACACCCTATTATATAATAAACATTTCATTTTTAATAAACTCAAATTTGACATTTCCATTTGATTAGTTTTAATATACATACTTGTTTATGTCGTTTTCAAAACAACGGGGAATAAAATAGATCTTAAAAGACTTTAATTAGTTAAAACTGAATAATAAAATATCTCCTAGCATATTTTCATCAATATTGGCTCTTAAGTCTGGTAAAACATAGTCCAATGTGGAAAATGTTCATTCTTCTGACACTTGTGTGGGTGGAAATGCTATAACTATTCGAGCTATGCCTAAGTTGACTTTACTGATAAATATTCCAATATTTCATGATCTTTAGGTAAACGCTAACATTGAATGAATATCCGCCAAGTTTTCATTGACGTTTTGTGATTTAGCAACATTTTTTACTTCTTCTGATGATAGCAGGCTTGATTCCTGGAATTTAAGAAATTGAATTCAAAAATAGTCCGAGCTCTTTTTTCGAAATTTTGCATGCATTTTGCATGCCTGCCAGCCATAGAAATACTCATACGCATTTCATATTTCAAGCCATTTGAGTATTATTTGAGTATTAAGTAAGTTTTGCTCACTATTCGCCAGCTGAAGGTAGGTAACCTTCGAACCTTTACCGATTTCAACCAGATTTCGCAGATCAATTTAAAAACATATCTTATAATAATATACCGAGTCTTAAAACGCAAACATTAAAAAGATATTAGATTTTCTCACTAAGACCCATTTTCCGACCGATCGTTCCTATGTCAGCTACAAGAATTTCATTTATTTTTCATATCATTTCTGAACTATAAGCCTGCCTTCACACTGTTCGACACATGACCCATGACATCCAGTAGGCCTGCATTTCCCCATGAAATTCTATGAATTTGACAAGCTATTCAAATTTAAAACCTAACAAAAAGTTGGAGTACTAGACTATCATGTCTCATCTGTCGAACAGTGTGAAGGCAGCCTAACGTTTCAATTTTAACGTACATAATATCAACTTGTTAAATGATTTTAGAAAAGATTAAAAGGATATTTTTTAATTTTCGAAACTCTCACATAAGGAAAGGCGTACAGAAAAGGCTACAAAGGTAAAAGACAAGTAGAGTTGCAAAGCGAAACATCTGTCAATGTAAAGAAATGTATAAGTAGGCTCTCAGCTGTGTGTCCAATAGCGCAGTGCAGTAAAATGTCAAGCCAATTTGTGTCGTGCAAGTGGGTCCAAGTTCGATCCCCAGTAAAGACGAGGTCAAGAAATTATAAATTCGTTCTTTTTCTGTTTCTATAAAACAATAAACAATAGTACTTAGCAAAAAAAGAAGAGCATAGTAGTAGCCTCGGATTTACTACCTGCCATTTGTAATACTTTTTCATTTCTTTGTAAAATAATTAAATTATAAAATATCAATTTGATTTCAAAAAGTATAATTTTAAAATGGTCGAAAACGTCACTTTGATATTTTCGAACAGATCAATTTTAAGTTTGTCATATCGGCTTTTTATTGATATGAAAAATATACGGCCATGTTCTACAAACCTCTAAAAACCCGAAAGCAACCCAAAAGCAATTGTCGGTGTTTCTGAAACCTCTTTGGGTTGTTTTCAAATGTTGTGGCGACATTTGGTCCATGTTTTGCTTATAAAGTGATTTGAGTCAAATCTAATAATGAGGATCTGAATTTGAATGCTTAACTGATCGAATTGCATTAATATTATTAATGATTTAATGGGTTTTAAGTAATATAATTTAATTTAAAAATATTGTCCAACAAAACAATGCAAAAGTCTGACAGGAGCAGAAAGCAAAACTGCCAACTTATTGAAATTATGACAATAACATTTTCGGAGTTTTAATTTTCCTTTCAAAATGAAATATTTATTCGCTTAACCAAAGTATATATTTAACAAGATTATGTGGATAAATAAGCAGTTTAATAAAATAAGATTTAATAGGTTAATTTAATAAAGTATCGAAAGCAACCTATCGATAAATTATATCGGCGAGAATTTCAAACGACGAAACGGTGGACAAATTGTCAGCGGTGAAACTTTCATATAAAAAAGCATGCTTAATCGCGGCAGAAACGTAGCTTACACTTCATCTAAAATCAAAAAGGATTGCATCATTTCTGAAACTCTTGTTACGATTTTGTTTCCCTCGTCAATGGTCTTCTCTCTAAGCAACAGGGTTGTCAATACAACTCCGAAAAATGAAATCTCCGACATTTGTGGAACACCGACATTTGGTTTGGTTGTTTTCAAAAACAACTGACCCCTAAATCTCTAGAGATTTCTAGAACACATCGGATAATATTCGGGGGTACCACAGAAATTTCTTTCGGTTGGTTGCAAACCTCTAATGTTTTTTTTAGGAGATTTTGCAAAGCTCTTTTCTCATTAGCGCCTTTTGTCAAAGTGGCGCCCTCTACATTAGAGCTAGCGGATTAAGGGATGGAAACTAATACCTCATGTTTGGCGCCAACAAATTTTTAAATTTTGCATTATATTGGTGGAGAATGCGACTTAAAATTGAATTATTATTTAAAAATGCATCATAAAACATATAACACAATCAAAAAATTTCAGTTAATCATTAAATTAACCCACATCTATAAAAAAGGAAATTTTTTGGCGAGAGATTCAGCCCTGTTTTTAGAGATGGAACATCAATTAGAATTCCAACTAGATTTTCTAATTAGAAAATGAAATCTCTAGAAGTTCTGTGGCACCAACGAATTTTTCGAAAGATATACAAACCAACCGTCGGCAAAATCTCCAGAGATTTCTATGGCACCCCCGATATACTTTCTGTGGTCGGAAAGGAATCCTTCAATGAGTTTGAAAAACTTCAGGGCCATATTAAAATTCAAGTGCATTTTCCAAAAATCTTAGTTGGAATTTGTTAATTTGAAGAAAAACTAGTTAACAATTTTTCAACATTTAAAAGGCAATAAAAATATGTTGCCTAATTTCGGACTTTCACACACATGTTTTGTGATACAAAGATTTGCGATGTCTGCTAACTTAATGTTGATATATTAAAATTAATATAAGTGCTCTGCAAGTTAACTTAAGAGAAGAAAGCTATTAAATATTGATCGATGAACGGCTTTCTTTTGTGTCAGTTAAACTCTACGGACGGTTCGGCGTGGTTCCTTTAGGGTACGCTCTGTGTTTGTATTTGTAAAGCCAGCAGCTTTTGCCATTTGCCGTAGCAGGTGTGGAGTGGGAAGAGGTCTGTGAAGAAGAGGGGGATAGCAAATTTGAATTGAATATTAATTGAAGAGTGGCCGCATGAGGTCGAGTTGTGAATTCAGTGCCATAAATTATAATGTTTGATTCATACTCATTACCGTTGATGAAATGAACCTACCAAATTACAAATCTGCTTGAGTTCTTAAAGAAAATTATTTTCATTTAAAATTTTTAGTTGTACAATGAAAAAATTTGACTTCCGCCCATCCCTGTGTGCTTTTGTCTAGGTTTGAATTGAATTATCGAAGGTTTATTCCATCCCTGTAGACATTGACGTAAGCGTTTACAATACTCACTCGCATTCCAAGCGGCTCCACACATTTGGCAGCGTGTTAAACTTAAAAATATTTCACTTGTTTGTACAACTTTTCGACGGGCGGTATTTTGTGATTTTTTGTTTCGTTTTTGCTTTTGTATAAACAAAAGTTAACAACACGACGGCGACGTAGCATTTTTTTTTGCTTTCTGCCATGCCGCTGTCCAGATTTGGCCAATTGTTGCTTGGGCCCATAAGAGGGCCTCACTGTGGTATCATTTGGCTGTTTAAAGATGTTCATTCACATATTAAGGCGAAACGTGTTTGGTGACAGTTTCTGGGATCTATTTGATCAACAGATTAATTTGGTTTCTGTTTGGCTACCAATTGTGAACGAACTCGTTTTGTTTTACATAAACGCACACAAAAAGCCTAGCGAAAGCGGCAAATGGCGATCGGACCGAATGGCGCCAGCAGCAACAGCACAGCAACAGCGGCAACTTGATCTGATCTTAACCAGATTTAAGCGTTCTAATTCTTGTGCTCAACCTGTGGCATTTTCATTTCAGGCCGCAGCCAATTGCATAAAGAGCGCACAAAATGCAGTCAAAACACACACACTCACACACAAAGAGACATGCGTGCCATTATGCATTAGATGTGGCGATTTCTGTCAGAGTGAAAAAAAAGAAGCAAAATTTGCATAAAATTCAATTTGGCTGCAGCGAAAGATGCCAACAAACGCACACACCGAGATAAATACATACAAACATACATGTTTACATACAAACATGCATGCATAGCAACTTGGAAAGCTGCAAAACGGCATTTTTTATTTAATAAATTGCACAAGGCAATGCAGCAACTGCAACAACAACAACAACATCAGCAAGAAAAGTGGAAAGAATGCAGATGCAATTGCAGTTCGCTGGTTGCACTTACAGTGTTAATTGCTTAGGTATAAACCATAAAAAGCCTACCTAGAAACCAATAAAAAAATTCCGACTAATCGCATTTTATTAGGTTTAATTGGAACCAGTTGAACATTTGTGTGCATCTGTTTCCCTATTGCTAAAAATATGGAAAAACAAATTACTTTTAGAAAAGATAATCGAGCAAGGTTTCCGCCTGGGTACGGGAAATTAGCTCAACGGATTGCCATCAAAATGCGACGTTTCATCGACTTCTTTAACAGATTGAATAATCAATCCTCTGTCTTAGTATACAGGGATCAGAGAAACAAATAAAGCTAGCTTTAAACATCTTTAAGCAGGGCCGGCCAAATATGCTTTTGTTGGTTACTCAATTTTCTGTGCCCTTTTGATTTAGACAGTCAAAAGTTCGAGTCTCGTCTGTGTGAAAAAACTGAATGACTTCGGCCACCGATGGGTATGGGCATGGCAAAAGAGCGATCAAAGAGCACGAATTTTCTATTTATGTTTGTCTCGTGACATGTTAATTAACTAAGAACTATTAAACACTTTTTTTCATTTTTCTAAACAACGGAAAACTTCTTTTCTTTGCACTTTTTATTAGAGATGGGAGTTTGAACATGAGCATCACCGCTATTGTGAGGCTTAGCAGCCTTGACATCATTTTCCTGTTCTACAGCAACGGTGGTCACGAAATTTTAGTTTGGAACCAGAGAAATACCTACCGTTATCAGCAATCCACACACTGCGAGTATTTTGTAGGGAAGCAATTGCTTGCATTGCCGCTCTACAACAGGGTTCCCAAGAAAAGATAACGAAAAATGTGACTGTCTCCCTCTGACACTCAGTGATGCATGACTTCGGCAAAGCAGTGTTCGACCCCCAGGGGCTATGGCTGGTAAACTCTGTTCTACAGCAGCGTTTGTCAAGAAAATCCGTTCCATAAAGTGAGAGTGCATGATGTATTTGTGGAATTATTTACTAATTAATCATGGATTACAAATTTGGTCTGTAACGTTTATCGAAACCTGCATTTAATTGAAAACAATCGCAAAACTACGTCGAAAAAAATGCAGAGCAAAGCAGCGCCAACCTACTTTATCTTACGCTGGCCAACGACACAGACTAGGAACCATAGAAAAACAGTTGCGCAGTCGACTACATTTCACTCATAAATTAGTCAGCTTTTCGCTTACATTTACGCTAGCTGAGTTCATTTAGGAAAACGTCCATTCTGCTCTAACTACTGCGATTTCCTACTTAGTCTATACGTATATCAACACCATATTGCTTAACTCAAAGTTGAGAGATCGCCTAAATCTTATCTCTTGTACTCATTGTTCCAGCGTCTAAACAATTTCATTCCATTTTAAACAGTATTTTTATACTAAAGAATACGTCACATTAAAAAGGGTAAATAAGCTAAATAAAATAGAAACGTTTGTCGGTATTAGTATCATACCTTTATAAATAGAATCAATTATGAAACTAGAATTTGTTTGCTGTTGTAAAGCAGTCTTACTTATATGAAATAAATGGCCGAATTAAATTTTTATCTCATCTGAGTAAGGTCTATAGGCCTTAATGGTTGAAATCGATTAAAAAATGCTGTGAGTGTCGTTAGCACTCACGAGACTTTGATGTGAAACATGATGCTTAGTTTAAGAGCTTATTTTCAAATCACAAGCTCTCTCAATGGTATATAAATAACCAAGGGCGCTCTTTCGAAAGAAGAAAATTAACGGGAAGGAATCAACCAAGCCAGATCCCATTCAGATCCCAACCAGATCCCACTCAAATCCTACGCTGATCCCACGTAGATAATTTCCAAAAAACACCCAGATCCCGCCAAGATCCCACCCAGATACCATCCATATTCCACCCAGATCCCAGCCAAATTCCAACCAGATCCCAGCCAAATGCTAACCAGATCTCTCCCCGATCCCACCCAGATTCCACTTAGATCCTATCCAGATTCCTTCCAGATAAGATCCCACCCAGATCCCATCCACATCCCGCCCAGATCCCATCCAGATTCCACACAGATCCCGCCAAGATCCCTCCCAGATCCAACCCAGGTCCCACTCAGGCACCACCCAGATCCCAACCAGATCCCACCTAAATCTTATCCAGATTCCTCCCTGATAAGATCCCACCCAATTCCCTGACATATACCACCAGATCCCACCCAGATCTTTCCCAGAACCCACCCGTCAGCTTCACGTGACGCTGAAATCAAATTTTACTCCTACTAAAATCGTTCGTACCGAAATTAAAGATGTTTCACATCAAAAAGTAGAATTCATAACATTTCGGTTTGGTCACAATCGCTCGGTTTTGGTTTTAATGCCATAAATAAATAAAATTACTTTAAAACAGCGGTGGGCTGCAGAAATAACGTTAAGGGTACAACAATATTCTTATTTTTGTCATTTGCTTTCGATCAACGCGATGCAGCGTGTGTTTGTTGTAATATCAATTGCGTCGTGGAATTAGAAAAATAACGGCCCGGGTTGCGCGGGTAAGATGGGCTATGAGGCTGCCCACCGCTGCTTTAAAATATAATATATTTTAATATCAAATTAATAATTAAAAGTCACAAATCGTTTCTAAGAATGTTTTTAAATAATGTCTCATATATCAATTAATTTTAATTCCGCCGGTTCTTCAGAAGAGCATTTAAAAACGACCAATTTTTATCGTTTGCGGAATTCAATCAGTCAATCAGTGCTGATTTCGTTTCCGAACTTGGTCGATCAAAATTATAAAGATGTGAGATTTCCAAGAACGGATAAGATAATTCGGTTAAAACAGTTAAGGGGGTATTCTAGTCTAGAAATTGGAAAAAATATATTTTTCATAGTTTTGAAGATAAGCTCGTTAGGAATATATTCTTCAAAATTTTCTTTAAAATTTCAATTTTTTACAACGTTATACCTGTTCAGTACCACAGCGATTAAACCGGTTCTGTCGCAGCTGAAATCTTTAAACGCGTTTTTCTCGAAACTACATTTTCCAACACGTTAGAAATAATAAATCAAGTTCCAATAAACCGATTAACTTAACATTTGATGCGGGCCTTTTTTTTAAATGTTTCTCTATGACCCGTAACGTCATCTCTATCTATGTTATTTAAATATTTACAAAAATTAAAACCTAAAAAAACAGGAAAATTATTTTTCAAAAAATTGCGCTTTGTTTGAGCAAAATTTTCAGTGTGCTGTCGTATGACAACAAACAAAATACACAAAAACTCAAACGGTCACACGGCTTACATCTTAGTAAAGAGAAAAACCTGCGCAAAAAGAGTGTTACCCTTGAATTAAGGCTGCGCCCCCTGTTCATTTTATTTAACAACTGAAACATCCTATTGAACCGGTAGAGATCAGCTGACTTTAACTTTCACACAGCATCATCCAGGAAGCAATATCTTTTAATCATAATTTCACTCCGAAATCTCCGTCAAATATGCTGTCGGGTGTGTAACATCAAAGACTCACTTAGCCAACTAGCACTGTATGCAGGCGAAACAGATGCAGATACACAGCAGCAGCAGCAGCAGGAGCGGCTGCCACAGCGTGCATTGCATTTGTGCAACAAGTATTTCCACTTAACAACAACACCAACAGCACAAGTCGCTATTGCTGATGCTGATGCTGTTGTGGCTGTTGCTACTCCCTGCCACATACAGCAAGTCGAAGCCGTGATTACAATTTGATTACGCGCATGAATGCATCGCTCAGCAGAGGCCACATTTTCTAGTTTGTTGAAGCAGCCCAAAGCGTTAAAAAATATTTTCTTTTGCACTTGCAGACTACAGGCAGCAGCAGCAATAGCAGCGACACTCTTCGTCCAAAGATAGGCATACGTACATACATAGATAGATACATAATATATCTAGCAGATACATAGGCCAGCTCTGGTCGCGTTGGCAAACGCGCACCGCATGTTTTGCCCATTTTAGCGTTGGTTTTTCCACATCCACATCACCAGTTGCCAGTTGCAGGTTGCAGGTTGCAAAGTTGCCAACTGCCAACGACTGTGCAACGGCGATCTGCAAAAGTTTTCCTGCCTCGCACTTGTTGCATGTCAGTGGCGACGTTCTTCAGCACTTCAACACTTGTGATTTTTATCAAGCATAATGATTTCCTTTTCAACATGTGCTAATTAAGTGGGAATGCAGTCAGCAGCCGTAGAGAAGTTCCCTTGAACCGAGCTGTGCCCCCCTGACTAGCCCCCATTTTCGAATGGCCAGCATATATCGATTTATAATAATTCAGCTGTCATTTGCGCAGCTGAACAATTTTTCACTCACAGAAACTGCAAACGTGAGCAGAAAATTAAGTTACCCCCTACAGCAGAAGGGCAGGGGATCAGGCAGGGGGGGATGGGATGGGATGTCGATAGGGCCGAAGCGATTCTTATGGGGTCCGGTTGTTGGTTACTGTATGTGAATGTGAACTGGGATTTGGATTTCGAGCTGCTTGCACGCGCGTTCCGCAGGCGTTTCTGTTCACATTTTTTTGCACTCGTCTGCATGCTGATCGTCGTCGTCGTCGCTTGGTCGCCATATGCTGAGCTGGCTCTTGACTGATCGTGATATATGCGTTTGTATATGCCCATCGTTCCCCCAGACCGAAGAATCTCTGCAAAGGTAGCAATTTTCCATGCATAGGGGCTATGAAAAATAATAAAGCAAGTGAAATGAAACGAAACGGTCGCAACAGCAACAGGAATGTGCATACTCAAACTAAATTGATGTGAGATACGTACCATACATACGTAGATATTAAGTACATGTGAATAGGTATTGTTGGTTATTGCTATGCAATTTAAGTGGTTCTATTGCTGGAGGAGGAAATGTAGGAAAAATCCAATCTACAAGCAACATTGATAGTTTGGAAAATTTTTTTTTAACATATAATTTTAAAGTATTCAAGTTCTTTGCTGCCACTTTTGTTAGTAAGCGAGATGATTTAGTATCCTTTAATAACTTTTGCCTCCAACTTCACATCCGCAATAATATTGTGTTTTGTTTTCAAAATCTTAAGACGTTGAAGGAATTCGAATTGAGAACATGGCTAATAAAAACTTGAGTTTTATTTCATCTGAGAAAAGGCAACCAAATCCTCTGTTCAGTTAGCTGCAAGAACCACGTTGAAAACCTCATTCGTGGTCTAAAAATTCTGAGAAACACCTAACCAGTAATATTTGATGACAAAAGAGAAACTAATTTCGATTTTAAAATATCGCAGTTCAAGAAAATTAAAAAAAAACCCACTGTCCGATCAATTGTTATTCGATAAGACCCATTTTTCGACAAGTCGTTCAAATGGCAGCCATAAGACATAGTCATTCGATTTTGACTAAATTTGGCAAATCTGTTGAAAAGCCCTTAAAGTGGTCCCATTTTGCAGGCTGTCAATAAAAAAAACAGTCACCCCACAACGAAATGACATTTCACATCTGACTTTGCTCAACGACAGTTTTTTTTCGCTCTCTTTGAGCATTTGTTTGTATATGCCTCAGTAAACTGCAAGTGTGTATGCGTGCTATTTTGTCAACCTTCCTCTATTACGTCTTGCCTGGGATTAAATGTGTAACGCAAAACTAGGCTCGTTTTGATTAGTTGCTTATGTTCAGCTGCTGTTTCTCTCCCGAGGAACTTCAAAACAGAAAACACTAAAAATACAAAATCAAGTATTATGTTACTGTCTGTTCAATTTGTCCCTGTTAGAAAAAAATCGGCCTGAACGTAATGAAAAGAAGTTTTTGACTAAGACCATTTTCGATCGATGAATGGGACCCTTAAAAAAAAAGAATCTATGATTAAAGTCTTATACAATTTCAGAACTTAGAAACTCAAAGGTGCCGGTAACTGTTTCATCTGAACAGGAACTAGACAAATGAAATGTTAAAAAGGACCAGGATACAGTAGGGGAAACTTTTTTTTAATCAAACTTTACAAACATATTTAAGTCGTATAATATTATGAAAACAGACACTATAATGAGTTCAAAGTTAAAAAAAAAAAAAAGAAGTTTTGTCGAATATATTTGATGGAATCTACTCGTTGTGATATGTACTATGTTTTAGTTTTTCTTTGATCTGTGAAACTAATCGTGGTGTCCCTGAAGTTGAGGGTATTCGTGATTCATCCCACAAAAAAAAAAATTGGAAAGAAAATTCAACTTTGCAAAGCCCTACCAAATTTTGTTCAGATTTGTCAGAGCTGTTACTTTTACCACCTTTTAGAGCTATCAATTAAGCTTCTGTTTCACTTTTTCTCGACCGCAATTATGTGCAATTCTTTGCAAAATTTCACTTTTTAGGACCTCATTTTCTCCAATGCCTACTTGCATGCCAAATTAAAAAATTTGACGAGTCGAGAAGATGTTATTCTTCATTTCTTTAAAGAGGGGTTGGTTCAAAGTCTTTTAGTCGCATATGAAAGATATTTAAAAGAATTGGGGAAAGATGTTTTGTGCAATTCTGGCAATGAATCGCGGAAATTTAACCGAATAATGCAACAATTTGAACGCAAAAAATCAATTCTTAGCACATGAACCCAGAGTGTCGTTCCAAATGGTCATTTACGCTAAAACGTATTAGAGGTCTTAGGAAACAAGCTGCTGGAGATAACTTGGTACAAGATCAAGCACAGCTGTTCGTAAAAAGAAAACAAAACGAACAAAAATGATCCGAAATTTGGTGTCACACCCAATCAATCAAGAACCCTTTCCGGTCTTCTGTCGACTACGCCTTGCCTTTAAAGTGGAGTATTTCGCAGTTAGAAATGGCAGTAAGAACCGAACAGAAAACCCAAAAATGAAATGAGCCGCACTTTTTTTTCAGGATACCCAAAATTCCATAAGGTTTGCAAGCGAAAAACATGTTTCTTATTTGTCGTCAATAAATGTTTCTTATTTAAAATCAGAGCGGGCAAACTAACGAAACGTTTCTGAATCGTTTCGTTTCTTTCTTTGCACAGAGCGAAATACTGACAAAACCCGAGAAAATGTAACTGTTAAAAAAAAATGTGTTCTGTTCAGTTTGCGTTAGAACTAAAAGCCGGAGAACAATATTCCAATCGTTTCGTTTGCGCTCTTCGGCAATATAAAGTTAGTGGTTTCGTTTTCCCTGACTATAGTAACAGCTACAAAACATTTGAATAGATTCTTAGCTTTCGCGAACGGTTTGTTAAACGTTTCGTTTGTTTACCCGCTCTGTTTAAAATAGCAAGAAAAAAATTTTTTTTCTTGTAAAATTTTTTTAAATTTTTTCTTGTAAAAAAATTTTTTAAGGCCGTTTGAAGTGGTACCACGCCTTCTTTTTCGCACATATAGCCCAACGGTATACATAACCTAAAGCAAAAAACTAGACCGCAATATCTTTGCATAGTTTTTAATTAATGTCTGATTTTTGGGAAAATTTTATATAGTCCTATATAAAAGGTCTTAACAATTGTCTAAGTGAGAAAAACTTGTATTGACAAGGCTTTCGCTTTCAAACTTGATATTTTTAATTATTACATGCTTGCACATAATTCTGCTACGTTTGATCCAAATCGGTTAAGTATAGCATATAGCTGTCATAGCAACAACCGGTTGAATCAATGAAATTGTGGAATCATTTAAAACCTTTATTTATAAAAGTATTGCGAGCTTTAAGGGTATATGTATATACTTCGGTTGAGCCGAAGTTAACTTCCCTCTATTTTGCTTATTTTAAAGGTTTTTCTATAATTTATTGTAGAAAGTCTAGCATAGTTTCGCAAAGATTTCGGTCCTTTGTCGCACAATATGAAACAGATATTAACAAATTTGCTAGATTTCAGAATGTCCGTAGTTATGTTGAGCTGAACCGTAAATATTGCTTCGGAACACGTTCGCAATTTCAATATTTTATATAGCCAATTTGACTGACTTTTACCAATTTTGTTGTATTCTAAGCAATAGGACTAAAAATCGGTTTGTATTCATATTTTAAGCTCCTCAGATCTTTCTCAAAATATAATTCCGTTGAAATATAAATTTTAAAATTTTTATTTCGCTACTAATTTTTTAGTCAGATGCACTGAAAGATGTAAAAATATTCAATTTTGTATTTCTTATAAAATAGTTTTGAAATTGACTTTATGCTAAATAACAAAACATTGTGAACCCAAGGACATTTTTAAATTGCAATCACTGTCAATTAATTGCCCTTATCAGTCACTGGATGTGCTGCAGACAATGCGCATTCTCTGTAATCAGCTGTTCCAAGAGTCGCGATGCTTAAGTAGTACTTTATGGGCTAACCAGACACCCAACAAAAACCACACACACAGACACTTACGAACATTCCAAAAGCCAGTCTTTTGCTGTGATCTCTCTTGTGTCTGGCCCTTGTCCCGTCTGCCAGAAACTTTTATATTATTTTTCAGTAGCACTTCCCGAATGCCATTTGAGTGCGCATAACATATTCTTAAGTCTGCCCCAGAGCTGAGGAAAGAGATGGAGATGGAGTGAAGATGGAGACGACGGAGAAGCTGCGCAGCCGCAGCCGCACGCGTATTCTGTATTCGTGTTCGATTTTTTCTTTTTCTTCGGTGTCTGCTGCATAATTAACATGAACAGCAGCAGGGGGAGAGAGAGCGAGAGGGCTTAAGGGCAAGACGGGCGGACTGATCTTTGGCAAGAAGAATGCATCTGCATCTGTAACTGTGTATCTTGTAGGCGTTCAAGTTTGTTGCTGTTGTTGCTGCTGCTGCTGTTCGCTCGGCTGTGGAATTTCGTTTTGTTGTCGAATTTATGGCCTAATGAAGTGATAAGGCAAACACACAGCGAGAGGGAGACTGAGACAAGCCATATGTGGGCTTTAGCTGTATCTCTCTGCATTCCTGGAATGCCTCGGAATTTGTATCTGTATCTTTTGCAAAGTTGCCTTTTGTGTGTGTCTGCGTGAGCTGTCAAAATGTTTACCACAACGCATAATTCAGGCGCTCTTTTTTTCTGCTTTTGAGTGCATTCTTTAGATACTTGAGCTGGAATTTATTGGTTTGTGGGTCAGTCAAAAATTAAACCGCAAGGATGTGCATATAGAAGGATGCGCACTGCGCAGAATAAAGTTGATTAAACTGCTTAACTGCCCAGAGCTGACATTCATGTCAAAGCAAACTGTTTCTCGCTCCTCACCCCAACTCAAGTTGTGGACAACTTGGCAAAATATGTACATAAATAAGAACATTTTTATGGGGCTGCATCAGCAGCAGCAGCAGCAGCAGCAGCAGCAAATGTTGCCAAGCTCTTGGAATGTTTGCCAAATACAAAAAGCAGGGCGTAGTTGTATGTATGTACGAGTATGTATGTGGTAGCTTGGCATTTAAGGCAATGCGCGCGTTGCTTTAATAAATATACAAACACACACACATACACAAATTGCATTCAATTGGCGCCGCTGCCGCCTGCGAGTTCACAGCAACTTTGAAATTTTTTCCAACAGCAACAACAATCGTCGTTGTCGTCGTCGTCAGCCTATTTCCAAACACAAAATGCATTTTACCTCGTTCCGGCATGCACAACGCCCCCTCGGCCACAGTCTTGGCGTTCGTTCAACTAGCCTACGACGACATTGCTGCATAGTTGTTGTTGCTGTTGTTGCTGTTGTTGCTGGGCTTGCCCCCAAGCAGCGCGCTCTCCATCTCACTCTCTGGCTGCGATCGCAAGCTGCTTGTTTTTCTTGTTCTGCTTTTGGTTGCTCCTTCGCACAATGCTCTCTGTGTTGTTGTCGTCGTCGTTTCATAGCGTAAATAGCAAAGTTGCCCGTACAATTTTAGAAGAACTTGTCAAAACCGCATTCCTGAGTCGCTGCCTGCTGCGCAGTCAGCGCTGTTCAGCTATGCTGCTGCTGCTGCTGTTGCTGTTGCTGTTGTTTATGTGTGTGAGTTGCTTTGCTGGAGGCAACAACAACAGCAACAACGGCTGCAACTGCAACGAGTTATTTATGCATGTTTGAGCGTTTGTTTGTTTACTTACATACATACATAATACATTCCATGCATACATACATAAGTACATCTGCTGCTAATAAATATTTTCCTTCATTTGTCACGCACTTATAAAAACAAGAACATAAAGAAATGAATTTCACCAAAATTGAAAATTACTTTGGAATTCCCACCCCAATTTCTCATCGCATTCCAGGCTCTCAACTCACTTTATCTTTATGATTCGACCCTGACCGACGTATTTCTACTCGCTAAGCTAAAGAAGAGAAACAAAAAAACTCGAACAAGTTCTTTAATCAATAAAAGCCAATTGGTTTTGGGCCCAGAAATCGGCAACAACAACAAAAACCGAAATTCCTTGGTATGCCACGAGCGCTTACCATAAATTTGTTTTTTTTTTTTTTTTTTAAATCTTGCAAGTTCTTTCCACTGGATTTTCGGCTGCGTGTGTGAGCCAAAGATAAACAAACAAAAACTAAAATCTCCTAGAATTTTGTTTTGTTTCGCCCGGATTTATATAGAAATTATGGTTATGGCACATTAGGTAGAAATATGAAGACAGAGTCGAAGAAAAAGAAGCAGCAGCTAAAGTTGCTGTGACAGCAACAAAATGCATACATAATTCATTTTATGCCCCGACTTTAAAAATAACAGCGAACAAATTTTTGCATACAACAACAACAAAAACAAATAAAAACTTAAACAAAAGCATACCTATTTATAAACAAAAGGCAAAATAAAGAAGAAGAAAAAACAGCAAATAACAGAAATGTTAATTGGCCCATTTGACATGCGGCATTTTTTCCTCCCTCTCTCTCTCTCCATCTCCCTCTTCTGAGCAGCTTTCATTCTGCTTTGCATTGTTGTTAGTACGAATGAAACTTAAAAACCAAAAACAAAAAAAAAAAACTCAATAAATATTTAACACAAATTTTGTTGGCCATGATGTGAATTCCCAAACTGTCTGCAAAAACAAAATTTAAATAGATATAAAAATAAATAAATACATACTTTTGATATTGGCCGTGCGACGAATTGCCAAGTTGTCTACAAAAGTGAATAGAATAACGTCAGACGCCGAAAAGACAAAATTCATTTTAGTTTTCAAAATATTTTCAACCTTTGGTATTATATTTTTCCATATGAGAGCAGTAAATTCCTAGAGATAACCCTTAATATCTAAAGCTGTAAACTTATGAACTTCCAAAACTTCATCAAACTGTACTTAACAAACAGATTTGGTTCGAAAAATACCATGCTCGGACTGTAAAAAATGTTGAAAATTTAAAAAAATAATCAAGTCCGTTCCCGTTTCCGAATCCGATTAATCGGAATTGGTAAGAGTTGTGATCGGTCGAATCTTTTTGCCAGCTAGAGGATCGAATAAAGGCTATTGGAATTTTGAAGTTAAAAGTCGAATAACACAATCGGTTTTTGGAAGCAAGAATATTTAACAATTCCGATTCCGCATGATTTGATCGAAATCGAAGACGGGAACAGACCTGAACCATTTTTTTTTCATCATGCGAAATAGAGTTGTCAATTCGTGTCAAAAAATCGATTTATCGATATCTGTTATTTTATCTGTTAAACAAAATGCAATATTTCCATGTTATATTTCATGTGCCGATATATACCCTGTTTATAAAAAAAATCATGATAAATGCAATTAAAAGTATGCAACCTATCAACTATTACGATAACACAGGCTAACAAAATGACCAACTTGGTGAGGTGCAGCCCTGTTGATTTGAAATTATGATAAATTTATGTTTACTGATTCCAAAACTGTTTTCGGTTTAGCTCTTGTTTTCAAGATCATATCTGTGTTGCGGGTTGTGTAATGGATATTTTTTTTAACACTATTCCACTTTACGAGTTTGAAACCTAAAAGAAAAGACGGTTCAGTAGAAGTCTAGAAGAGTAAACTTTGCGGACAGACATTCTATTATTCTATTCTTTAATTGTAAAGGAGAGTCTTCGGTTGTGGACACACTTGCGTTTTTCACTAATAACTTTTTTCCAAGTCAACATTATGCGGTGATATAAAGATCATTGTACATCTAGAGACTTTAGCTAACTTTCCTCTGAAGTCACCTATTGTTGTAGACAAATGGAAAAAAATTTGCAGCCATGTATATGAAGTGATGACATTTTTTTTGTACCCGGTTGTGGACACCCTTGTAAAATCGCTAGAAATTAAAAAATATGAAGTAAAATGACCGTGAATTTATGAAAAAAGAACGTTTATTTATTTAAAAAGCCTTCAGTGACAAAAAGAACAAAACATAATGGCCTTCAGTGGCAAAAAATTCAAAAAAATTTTGACCTTCAGTGCTAAAATGAAAGAAGTGTTTCCGAAATGCCGTCCTGCCAGCGCACTTCAAATGCACAGGACGATCGCAAACATCGCAGGTCAGTTTTTTGGCAAGAGCACCAAACCGATGACGAAGACGCATTCTTCTTGGCATCGCGTTTGGTCGTCGGCTTGGCTGGTGGTGTTGCCTGTCGTTTTCCTGGCCGGCCACGTTTCTGGGGGGTCTTCTTCTGGTGCGACACAGAATCACGCTTGGCTGTGCGCTCTGCTGATTTTTTTTTGCCTTCTCGCGCAAAACCTCGACGGTGCCCTGAGAAGTTAGCACAGTGGTTTGCATTGGCTTGCGACCGCGATTCGATGGCTTTTTCGGAGAAGTTCCTTGCACCGGCCACATTTCACAATGAATTTGACAAGGTCTCGTTCCTGCACTGCAGTGAAAACCTTGAAAATTAAAATAAATATTTTCATTATTTGTTAAATTAACCAAGCGATCGTAAAAATATATTACGCTTCTGGTGAGAGAGGTTAAAAACACACCATGTTTGATTGAGTTCGTTGGTTGCAATCACGAACGAATTCCAACAAAACCGAATGAACAACGAAAACATCTGCAAAATTTCCTCTGACTTTCTCCAAATACCGGATCAAAATGGTTCGTTGAAGCCCATATTCCTTGGCTGTAGCTTTGACGGCCTTCTTCGACCATCCCATTAAAATTTAATATTGTGTTAAATCGGACGTTTTTTTGTGCGGTATCTGTTACCTGTAAAAAAATAGACTGGGGTGTCTACAACCGGAGTGTGTCCACAACCAGTGACTTTACCTTATATAAGGAACATTCCTTAATATTTCTTCGAGTATTTTAGAAGTCTTTAGGAAAAACGATATATCGATTAAGAAGCCTCTATATATGTTATCGATTTTGTGAATTTTATTATACGACCCCTAGTGCAAAGAGTTTTGAATCTTATTTTAAGCTGGAAAAATATCCAACTCCAGATATTCAACCTAAAAACTAAATTTCAACTTCTTAACTTAACATTTTTTAAAAGTTCACAAAAAATTAATTTATACTACACCTAAACTATAGGTGACATTAACAAGCTGTAGCTAATCGGTTAAATTAAATTTAGACTTCTTAAACCTTTGGAGAGGGTATATTAAAATTGTCCGGATGTTTGTAACGCATAGAAGGAAGCATCTCCGACCACATAAAGTATATTTCGACCAGCATGGTGAGTTGAGTTGATATGAGTTGACATAGCTATCCATGTCCTTCTGTTTCTGTGCTATCTCCTCCGTCAGTTTTAAAGCTATCTTTATCAAACTTTGCACAAAGTCTTTTGGTACGAATACGCTGCACATTTGCCGACCATAACATATAGCTGCCATAGGAACGATCGGTTTAAAAAGTAGTTCTAGTGAGAAAAACTTTTCCATTTTCAATGGAAGCGTCTTTATACTTTCCCCATATGATGAACGTATGATAAAAACCAAAAATATGGCAGCATGATATCCGCCTGACTCCTTGGATAAGACTGGTACAGAGTATATTAAAGTTGGACTGGAAAGACTTTCTTTATAGTTTATGTAAAACATATTGTCGGATCTGCTTGAAAGTTTTACGGTATTTTTTAAGGCCCTAATAGAACGTTTAAGCAAATAAGATTAAATAATTTGTGAGAAATATCTCTGAACTATTTTAAAACCGGTTTATAGAACCGGGAATAAATATCTGACTTTACACTACCAACCTAGGCTCTAAACTTCAAGATCATTGCCTAAATAATTTGATAAAAATGGCTCTGAAACACTTTTTGCGCTGGTTCAAACAGTGCAGAACTCGATTTTGCCCGGAAACTATTCATGTTTCCAAACTCTTCACCGATTTTGAATAATTTCTAATATGTGGCTTCAAGCAATTTTTGAATGTGGCTTAATAGCTTAAATTATTTCTTTTAACCAATTTTAAACTAGGATTAAACCTCTTAATAACTGGTTCCCAGTCTTGGGACATATTTTTATAAAGTCAAATAAAGGACGGGGAAAATTTCTAAGCCCCCCCAGAAGTCATTAGGACTGATAAACATAATGAATTTGGCGACTTTGGATTGACTTATCAAATAGCTTGGTAATTTCTTCGTCCTTCTCAAAAAAACAAACAATCGATCTTATCCCAATTGTTTCGATTCGCTGCAATGCAACGAAAATAACGAACTTAGCTTTTAAACTGTTCCGCGAACCTAACCTTTGACTTCACGATAGGAACCACCAGACCGTAACTTCTGGAGGTCTATCTATCTATCTATTCCGACCCCTAATAATCATGTCCCAAAATATATTGGCATCATAATACAATATTTCGTATTTTTTCCCATATTAACCTAGTGTGTGAGATGAATCTCCAGCTAAATTCGTATGCACTTACAACCGAACTTCCCCTTTTAAACCGCTCATTATAACAAGTAAATTCTATCAGATACAGATACAAATAAACCATATAAAATCGTACGAACAAATTTTTTGCTTTTGAGACGTCAACGTCGCGTCGTTGCTGGCGTTCGCATTCACGTTTTTGCAGTCGGATTTTTCGCCTTATTATTATTTCAATATACGATGTATGTATGTATACAGCCATATGCCATATGCACAGTCGCTTGGTTGCTCTGGTATGTGAAGGTCGCAACAGTTGTTTTGTTAATGACAGAGTACGACGACGACGATGGAGGCAAAACTATAAAGGCGCACACGAGACGGCCAATGCTCATGACAGCCAAACACAATTCAACTTATTTTCATAATTTTGCAGTTGCAGCCCAAAAGATACTCAAGTTCCCGGAATCAGCTAATGTCATCCAAAGAAAACTGCCCAGGTGGACACTTTAAAGACCAAAGAGTAAAAAAAAGAAGAAAGAATAACTAACCCAAGGCAAAACAAACTTTGCTCTGCTTATTTTTATTTATATTCGTTCTTGATGTGGCCAAGGTTTCCTATATAATCTAAATACATAGAAAATTGAGCAGGAATTTTTGTGAAAAATCTACATATTTTTATTTTGGCATATTTCATGTGGGCGTTAAAATGTTTCCGAGTTTAAATGCGCATACCAAGAATTTTTGTTGACGTATTGAATACCGTTTGCATATTTTTGAGGAATCAACTGAAGACCTTTAAAATCTAATTTCAAATGTATTTACGTAATTTGGATAGAAAACGGCTAACTACAGTGCCTGCAAATAGTAACGAGCGCATTTTCCAAATTGTACACGCGCACAGACAAAAACGCCCGTCAGCAAGTCATAAAAAATCATAAATTTCAATTTAAGTTTATTTTTCTTTTGCCATGAGCCAACCAAGTAAACGCTTTTATGTATGAGAGTATGTGTCTGTGTGTGTGTGTGTACATTTGTATAAATTCTATGAATTTTTTAATAGTTCATTTGTATGCAGTCGGCAAGCTCATGGCGCAAAAATTTATTTCAATTGTTCACTTTGGAATTTATGGCAGACATTTTGTGATTTCGAAATGAACGCCAAATGGTTCGGTTTGGGTCTCCTTTCTAGTTTTTTTCAGCCATCACTGTGACTAATGTCATCGGCCCACGCCAGTTGAATATCTTGAGGTCGTATTCAGCTCCTCTGATCTGTAATTGACACCCACCTAGAGGTGTTCTCTAGAAGAAGAACGCCTTCAGCTTATCTCGTACCCTGCTCAACGCATGCGCAGTTCATTGACTTGCCTTAAAATATGCACAGAGAGAGCCGGACTCATAAAATGCATTTGATAAGCTCCACACTAAATTGCCACTCCACAGAGAGGGGTTTCCGTTTTCTTGCCGGAAGGAAGTTAAAGTGTGAGATCGCTCTGAGGCTGCGGACAGGAAATGCGGTTAATATCATTTTAATTTGTCCAAGAGCCAGAAATAATTCAGTGGAAACAACACTTGGAATCAGGTTGGAAATTGTCAAGCAAAATGGGCGACAACCACCAGCAGAATAGCGATAAGATAAAACCCCAACGTACGACCTTTATAGCGTAATTTAATTAAGCTGAAAAATATTTGTGAAACGGCGGCTAACCAGATAAGGAAACCAGCAGCAAAAGCAACGACCACAATAATCATTAATGTTACAACAAAAATGTGATTATCTTTAAATCAGAAATGTTGATAGTGGTTAATGTTTAAACTAAATACTTTTTGTAGATTTCAATCTATTATAAATCTGTCCACAGAATAAGTATCAAATTGGGGTAAGCTACTTTTGATAATAAGTTGATTGCTTTGAGTTGAGAGTATTCGCTCTGTTTTATTTTTTGATGTTTATTTAATATAGGAGAGTCGAGTACAAGAGAGTTTATAATCAAAGTGGTTCAAAACCGAATTTTAAGTTGATTGCTTAAATTATTTCTATGATATGGCTGTGAATCACATGAACCGATTTAATCTGTTTCGGAACTAGTCTTTAATTCCAAATTTATGTCCAAATTTAAAGATGAACAGTTTGTGAGATATGTAAACCAATTGAACCGGTTCAATCTGGTTCAAAATCAATCTTTAATTCCACCTTACTGTCTAACTTTAATGCTAAATTCAAATTAAATTTGGGCACCGGTTATATGTACAGATCAAATATTTTCCTTATGATCAATCTGCTTTGGAACTGTTTTAAAACCTGTAACCATTGCATCATCAGCTTGGAACCACTTTGGAACAGTTTCGAAATCGGTTTTTAAACTGTAAAATGTCTAACTCCGTTCTATCAATTTCTGAGCTATAGCTCTACTATACTACCATACTATACCCAACCTACCTATTCTACCAACCTACACATCAAATTTCAGGTCTATAACCACTAAATCATCAGCTCTGAACCACTTTTTAAACTTCTAAAGATTTCTGTGACACACCCGATAAACATACAAACAATCGATGTCTAAAAGTATGATTTTAGCATAAAACTCAATTTGTTTATCCCCAGCTTTGTGGGCCAATCGAGTCGCATAAGCTGACGTTTTAGTTTTATTTTTGTCTTTTCTTAAACTAAACCGGAACACTTTTAAAACTATGTGTGATACTTTGTTTGTTGGTTTCTCAGTTCCGCCAAAGCATACTGGAAATTGTGTAAAACTGACTGTGTCTACGTGACTTGAATTTCAAATCGTTTTCAATGTGGATCAGTTGAGTATTTTAACTCTAATATTATGCGTATTTTTTTTCTTCTTTTTCATAAAACATTTACAAATTTTGTAAGCTCTGCCCTAAACTGTTAGATGCTTGATTGACGCAGCTTTCAATTTGAATTGCTAAATGATGTTTTGGAAGTTCAAGCCACAATGAATGGCTGCCTAATTTCAAGAATTAATGATCAGCCATTTTACAAAAAAAAAACACAAAAAGAACATCAAATCGACATTAATTGGTTTTGTCACAACGTTGTCGAAAACAAAAGTTTTAAATCTAGCATTTGGTCAGCGGATGGGGCTGGCATATTAATTTAAATTCTTCTAAATTTGTGTTGATATGCATAAATGGTCAAAAAATACCAAAAAAAAAAAAAAAAAAACGCGAGCTGGCCATAGAATGAAATTCCCAAGACATATAAAATGTAAATTTACTGTGTCTACAGGGCATTTTATGAGACGAAATTCCTCTTTCCGGAGGGTCAACATTTTTCTGGGTTTTATTTTTAAACGTCAGAGCTACGAGCGGAAAGTCCCGACATTCTCGAAATGAATTATACACGACTGGGCTATCGAACTATTCCTATAATTTATTTTGAAAGGTTATTTCTTTAGCATGGGTTAAGAAGGTGCATTTTAAAGCTTTAATCGCTGCCTTTTTTGAGTGAATCTCGCTCGCTTCATCTCTTTTCTTATTCTCTTCCAGTGGCGCAACCTTGTAAAAGGATGACCCGTTTAGAAACGGAAAAGCCAAGCTGCATCTGATCTAGTTTAAACTAGATGCCTCAGAAAAATTCCTCGTGTAAAGTACATTTTACACGATTTTTTGTTCAAAACGTGTGCAGTATCAACCATTCGACAATAAGTGCCAACTTATCATTATGACTTCAAATTAGCATACAATTCAACGTAAACAGTTAAATAATTTTGTTTATACTTGTGAATACCTGTATAGAGAGAAGTATGTGTGTGTTTATTTGAGTGCTGCCTAATGACAACTTCGTCTTCAATGGCTGTGTGTATAGTTTTATTTATACATAAGTTTTTTTTTTTTTTACTCAACGGCCATGCCCAAGTTATACACTCTTGTTGTTTTTGCTGTAGTTTTTATGCTGAAATATTTGTAGTCTCCAAACTTGTTTTTCTATCTTGTTTTGTTTTTCCTTTTTTAAAGCGCGAATTTATTACAGCTCCGTCGTTGGCCATAAAGTTTTTGTTTACAATTTTAATTAATTTATGCAGATATCTTACATATCCCAAAATATAATAATAAACATCAAACCAAGTAACGTTCAGTGTGGGTTTGCAGTATATACTTAGTTCAGTTTGCCGGCAGCAGCATTGGCAAAAGTGTTAACTGAAGCCCTATTACTGGCTGTGTCTGGCACGCCTACCCACATTTTGAGTTCGCTCATTGATTTTTTATGCTGCAGTCACCTCCTCGTGTCGTTGAGGTCAAGCGCTAATGGAAAGCCCATAAAAATTTGCATGCAATTTTCCTATTGAGTTAATTAAAGAGACATAAAAACTGCTCTAACGATTTAACGATTTTGATTGAATCATGTCAAATAAATAAATGTTACTTTAATGAAAAGAATTGAAATTCACCTAGATTTAAAGAATTCGGTATTGCTAACCGTTTTGTTATTTTCGAAAAAGAAACGTTTGCTGCTGATTCCAACGTATAAGCAATTAAGAAAATAGAAACTTTGATCGTGATTGAAACATTTTTATCACAAAATGTTATTTAAAAAAGACCAAACCGTTTATAAATGGATAATTGGGTAAAAGCATGCCTAGTACCGTCATGTTTTCTCTGTGCATATTGAGACCAGGGATCGCACTTACAACTGGAACACTCGTTTCCAACGTGATCAATATGGTGACGCGTCAATTGTTCAGGGAACTTTCGCGTTATGTGGAAAGCGGAATAGGTCTCTAGACCACCGATGGCCAGCGTGAGCGAGGTCAAAAAGGGAGAGTGAATAAAGCTCCGTGAATTTGCTTCGACCTAATCGCTTCGAACTCTGTCGAGCGAATGACGTCTTTCTGCTCTTTGATCTCAGCTTCGGCAAGCGTCCGGGTCATGTACGTGTGAATAGTGAAATGTTTTAGCCGCCGGGGAAGAACCAAGGGCCATCGCTGCTCTAGACACTTCGAACTCTGTTGGCTTGCACTACGCTCGAAAAATCCGCCGGTCTCACAGAACTTCAAGAGATTTTATTTTCTTATTTGAAAATCTAGTTAGAAGACTTGAGTCCAATGTAAAGTTCCAACTCTAAAACAGGGTTGCACCAAAGACATTAGAATATGAATATAAGTAACGCCATACGATTTTTCGGTGCTGGCTTTTCAACTGGCTTTTGGCTCTCTTGAAATTTTTTCAAAAGCCAGTAAGAGAGAGAGAGAGAGAGAGAGAGCGCTTTAGAGCCAGCCGCTCTCTTGTACGCTTACAGCGACAGCCGACGACTGTCAGTGTGCTCACTTATTTTCAAGCATTACTCACACAAGCAAGTGCATTCTATTTTTAGATTTTTACGTTCTCAACTTTGTGTGAGCGGAGAGTGCGCAATTTTCGTCGCCACCAAAAAAACAGCTGCATAGTGCAAAAGTAATATATGGCCGTTCGGCATCTTAGAGGTTATCAGCCATGCTTCCATTTTCGTTTTCGCAAAAATTTTGCGCTTTCGCGCTAAATTGCAAATCGCAAAATTTGGCCGAAATAAAACCGGCGTCGTATGAGTCCGTGAATTGAAAAGTAAATGGGAAATGTAGCTGGAGATAAGAACTGCATTTCTATGAACCAATTTTTGTAATATTCTGGGACTATTTTAGTTTTTGTGGACTCTCTTATACAATTTGAATTAAATTCTTGTATTGAACCATTTTTTCCTAACCCTCTCAAAATTGCACAATCAGCAAAATACCTTTTGACAACAAAAATGCGATTTGCCTGGGGCAAAAATGGCAAAAGTAAATGAAAGCCGGAGCACAGCTGTATAGATCAGAACGACTATCAAAAATAAAAGAGTCAACTTTAGTCTTTCAGCTATAAAGCTACCTATTTTGATTCCTTCGGTTCCGATACATGTTCTATCAGAAAATGGTAAAGTCAATCATTAGATCAAGTTTTTTTTTTCAACAACAAAAAATCCATCGTCCGTAACTATTCGGAAATTTGTTTACCCTTAGTTGCTCTCATCATATCACCATTGTGTGGAGCACTTTTCGAAAGTCAATATCGGATTGATTATTATGGGTAAAAGTAAAAAGTTTGAACCATTTTAATGATTGATTTCTAAGAAATTGCTCACTTTATTGTAGGTGTTGTGTCAGGTGTTTTGTTTAAAAAAAAAACACATACACTTTTTGCGCAACGATAGGCTGTATTCGTGTGTTTATTTATCTAACAAAGTTCAATGCAAACAAACAAAGGCATTTGTAACTCAAGTAGACAGCAATTGTGCCATTTACTCAGCATGAAAAAAAATCACTGGAAATCCATACAAAAATTTGTTGATTTGAATTTATGAAACCATTTTGCTGTTGACATCGACGTCAAAGTCATGTTTTGTTATTGTCTTTAAGCGATCGTGAGATCGTTTTGTATGTCAAATGTGGAGCTTGGCACATGTCTTTTGCTTTATTTGGTGTATCAGTGTTTTTATATATTTTATTTTATTCCCTCCCCCCCACCCAGAGGGTGATTAGTGTTTTCTTTTGTTATTTTTTTTTTATCTAAAGCAAGCGAAATCTATGAACCTTGTTCCAAGTATAAAAAATTTACTCGATTTTACTGACATTTTAATCTATATTTAAACGTAACAGGCAATGGCTAATATTTTGTTAATCGATAAGCGTCCCTGACCAAGTGCACGTTCACACGGCAGTGAACTGTCTCGTTTTTAAACGTCAAACAGATGGCAAATGTAGGTAACACCGCCTACAAAATGCTTAGTCAGTGCAATAATAAGCAACTAATATTGTATTTGTGTAGTAATAAAGTTTCTGAAAATATAAAACCCGCTTTCTTCTTGAAACTAGCTTTCGAGACTTTTATCAATTTTTCCCTCACTGTACTAGGGTCAGACATTCCAAATATTAATTAGACCAAATCCTACTCTTAACTCCCTTACTTGTACTTTTTCAATCGTCGTTCAATTGTGGAATATTTTAATTATTTACAAATTAGTTTTTGGGTTTAGTGAGCTGTGCTTAGCTCAATATCGTGTGTCATGTAATAAAACAGAATTTTTGGTTTCCTTCAATACATTTCGATGACGGCATTCGTCATTAGGAAGAAGAGCAACAGCGTCCTATTAGACAGCTGCGGAGTTTAAAACCAAATTTTCCTTTCTTTAATGGATAACCACACCAACATGTGCAAAGTCGATCAACATTTGCGACAGATTTTCAATAAATGCACTCAATCAGATGACTTTAACTGTTGGCCATTTTTTCTCGATGACTTCTTTAAATATTAATCATAGAACTTTTAGCAGGCTCCAGGTCAATAAGCTATAATTTTTTTCATAACTTTTTCAAAACGAGACACAAACTATCCACAAAGGAGGCTGGTTGACTATATAGCTATTTCATGAATTACCATAATTTAATTATCAGCAGTCTTTGCCTATCCTCAGTAAGTTTGCAGACGCTACCTCATGGCAGCATTGCTATTACCGCTTGGGAATCCCAAACCGACATCAGCAGCAAACTGACTGTGTGTGTGCGCTCCATATCTGCCCTTCTGCTTATTAGTGGGGTAAATTCTCCCCTGCAGCTAACACAGGATCCTATTCTTAATTGTGAATGTACTAATTATAAAATCAAAGCCATTTTGAGTAAAACAAAAATGAAAATATTGAATTTTTCCCCAATTTTCGGCATTCTGACCATAGTAAAGTGTAGAACTTAAACCCTAAAAATAGACTAGAGTACTGCTACTACATGTTGCTATTTGAACCAAGGCTGCAAACCGGTCCAGAACCGAACCCTAAATATGTATCTACATATTACCTCCCGAACATGAACCTAAACCGGACCTCCTCTTTTTGGAAAAAGGTTCGGCTCAGAAAAACTACTTAAGTCGATCCGTTTAGATCCCTTTTGTAAAAATATTATTCTATATTTACCGAATATTAAGACCTGGGACTTTTGACTGGGGACCTATGATTGTTACCATTATGAAAAGTAGTGCATTCCTCATTAATCACTAGCTAATTCATAGACAAATCAAATAGTTTGTGAAACTAAATGTTGTTTTTACGAAAAGTAAATAAAAATTAATCGAAAATAAAGCAAAAATATTTTTAAAATGAATTAAGATTCTGTTATTCAAGGTACGAAACAAAACCTTAGGTTCGATATTTAAGAAACCGGTCCTCGAAGTAAAACTAATATTTCACGTCGATTTCGAATCACCGGGCATAATCTTCTGCAAAAATAAGGCTTAAATTCCTAGAAAATCTCAGAAAGGTTATTAAAAGCCTTGGTTCATAACAATATTGCCCATTAGGTTGGACCCCCTGAGTATGAAATTTCCAAGGTCATAATCTCTCAGATAGGGGGCTGATACTTTTTGATGTATAATAAGCGCAGAAAAAAACAAAAGTTAAAAAAATTAAGTTTTAACGGGCGCGAATGGCCTCTAAAGTTTTTGTATATAACTCATACGCAGTGCTGCCTATTATCATAAATTTTTTTCATTTATAAATAGTCGACGTTGATTTTATTTAAAAACTAGGTGTGACGGAAATGAACTAATAACTTCGTTGTTAAAATATGATACGTTGTTAAAGTATGATTAATAATTTTCAAAACTTTGAGGCCCTGTCGCGCCCATTTAAAATTAATTTAAAATTTTTTGATTTTCACAATTATTAATTATACAACAAATATTAGCTTTGGGAATGCTGAGACCAACTTTTTTCCATTTTACCGATTTGGGGTCCGCTCTATTGCCCATATTAAAGGGAGTAGTAAAAAATGATGGACTGCTGATTGGATTGTCTAATAATAGAAAAACCACAAAATATGCGACACTTTTCTAAATAAAGAACTATTTTGTCGGTGATCTTGCTGAGACAAATATTTCAGCCTTTAAAGCAGATGATATAAGGTCCTGTTAGGGAGAACATGATCCGTTTCAAAAAATTTATTATAATTTTATCCATTCTTAATGATTTTCTAAGAAATTAAGTTAAACTTTTTGACGATCTCACACTTTAAAACTAAACCAATTGTGTAATTTTGTTTGATGAAGAAACTGTCTGGAAACTGAGGGAATCGACTCTTTTAGCTTAGTCAGTCCATTTTCCGTTTGTTTACCAATTCGATCATAAATAAATTGTGCGTTTGTTTTATTATCAATAAACAATTCTGGCTAAATTTAAACCCGAAATAAAAAAATTAAATAAACTGGACAAATATTCTAGGAAAACTGACAGACAGTCTGCTACACATTTGTATATACAAACTACGCATATATACATATATATGTATCTGCGCAACATGGCGTACTTTTCATTATCTTGGTGGGAAGCCTTTGCGCTTCTTTTAATGGCTGCGCGAAATTCCACAGCAATGATTAATTAATAATATGAAATGCCTTATAGAAAAACAAAAATATTTTTCAATTGAAGCGAGAGCAGCGCAGCATGTTATCTATATGCATGTGTGTGTGTCTGTGTACAATATATTTGAACAATCAATTTATGAAGATTAGCAATTATCAACGGAATGCGAAAATATTGTTGTTTGGCTGATACTGAAATTGAGTTTCGCAAACAGACAACGGGGCAGGGTGGAGCAGCTTAGCCGCAACGTCAAAGACGTTTTCTTCGTCATCATTTTGTTGTTTTGCCGCACTATGCGAATGCGGCCTCGATAAGATTAGGCATATGGCAACAACAATAGACCACATAGGCATTCCTCCGCATGGCTGCGGTAAATATTGGAGAGTTGAAGACATTTTCGGAGTGTTTTTGCCCACTTTTACCCAAAATGCACACAGGAAATGCCTTTAATCTTATCGACTGGGGCCAGCTAACTGGCGTGGGAACACTGGCCAAGATACATCTTATCATCTGAGCGGAAATTCATTAGCCATTTGTTGTCCATATGTAAACAAGTAGATAACATCTCTTTCTCTCTTTTTACAGCTACACCAAGCCGCAATCTTTTGAGGATTGTGTGGGCGATGAGCTACCCGTGGGTTGGGAGGAGGCCTATGAACCGAATATTGGACGTTATTATATCAATCATATAGCCCAAAGCACACAACTGGAGGACCCGCGTCAGGAGTGGAAGAGTGTGCAGGAGCAAATGCTGAGTGATTACCTGTCGGCGGCACAGGATCAGCTGGAGAACAAGCGGGAGATGTACGATGTGAAGCAACAGCGCCTGCTGTTGGCTCAGGAGGAATATAATCACCTTAACAAACTAGCGGCCAGTCGAAGCAGCTGTAAGTGTTTATTCCCCAGTTAATCCTGCAGATCTTTTAAACTAAACTGTGCCTCCTTTCTTTGCAGTATGTTCGTCATCCAGCTCCATGAGCAGGCACGATCCTGAACTGCTACGTGCCGATCTGTTGTTGGCCCGTGAACGTGTGCGTCAACTCAAGCAGGAACTGAATCATATTACCACAGACATATCCTACACGGAACGTGGCATGAATACCCTCTACTCAGTCGGCGAGAAGATCAATGCGCGTGAGAACGGCTGCTATGACATTGCCGAGGTTCAGGCCATACGCGAGGAGATGC
The DNA here is from genome assembly GCA_018904235.1 of Lordiphosa stackelbergi. Lineage (NCBI taxonomy): Eukaryota > Metazoa > Arthropoda > Insecta > Diptera > Drosophilidae > Lordiphosa > Lordiphosa stackelbergi. The sequence goes on along the minus strand of JAEIFU010000808.1, from coordinate 10,159 downwards.
TCAAGGTGCACAAGTCTCTGGTATCCGGCGAGAAGGTGCGTGAGGAGCTAATGCGCAGCCTGGTGCAGATCAAGAACGAGCTAAGTCGTCAGCAGATCAACGAGGAGAATGCGGATCTGCTAAATGCAGCCTCACCTTTCGATCGGGTGTGCGTGGCCAGCCAGACGGACCTGTGCGGCGCTGGCGAAAATCTCAATGGCGGCGCTCGTTTCGCCGAGATGGCCAAGACCAAGCTGCAGTATGCCGAGTGGCGAAAACACATCAAGAAGTTGCAGCAGCAACTGGCCGATCATGTGGAACGCATTGAGCCCGGCCAGCTGGAGTCGGACAAAGATCGCATACTACTGATCCAAGAGAAGGAAAAACTGCTGAACGACCTGAACAGCATTTCGCTCAAGTCTCGCAGCCTGGAGGAGAAGCAAGTGATAGAGCAGACCCGCCACAAGCTCGAGGAGGACCTTAAGGAGGCCTACGAGGCGAACAATACCTGTATAGCGAATCGTTTGCGCTTCCATGAGGAGAAGCAGCATCTGCTGGACAAACTGCAGGAAGCGCTCAAGTCCACCAAACTGCTGGAGGAACGCCTCAAGTCCTTCTCCTCGGAGAGCACCTTCTCCATCAGCAGCGGCAGCAGTCTGGGTTCCCTGTCCACGGCCAGCAGCAAGAGTGCGCTTAGCTTCACGGATATCTACATTGATCACTTTGCCGTCGACTCGCCAATTGATGTGGTGGACCTGCAACGTCGTTCGCAGCGTTTCTTCCAGCAGCAGCAACAGCGATTGCCTCCAGTTCACGCCCATCCTGTGCTTCAGCAGCAGCAATCTTCGGAGGTGTCGCTCTCACCGCGAAGCAGTCTTTCGATAGAAACGCCGCCCGCCTCGCCGATGAAATACAATGCGGTTTCCGATCATCTACCGCCGGCGCATCCTCTGAAGGAAGAGCCAACATATGCCAATGCGCTACCCCCGTTGCCCGCACCACCCGCCTACACAGCCCCGCCACCTGCCCCCATCGGCGTGAGATCCCATCCGTACGATCTGGACTCCACGGTGCTCGACTGCATGATGCTGGAGGCCAAGCTGCAGAAGCTTAACCTCAATTCGCCCCTAAATTTGGCTGCTCCCCTTTCGCCTATTTCGGAGAAGCCATCGCTGCTGGATCTACCGCAGGAAATGCTGAGTCGGTCTTCCTCAACATCGAACACACGCTCCGTTTCGGCGGCCGTGAGCAATGAGTCCGTTGCCGGTGATTCTGGTGTCTTTGAAGCTTCACGTGCGCATCTGCCGCGCAAGGAGCTGGCCCAGGTGCAGATCGGTCTTAAGTATCTGAAGCAGGAAGGCGTGCTTGTTGTGTCCCTGGAACGCGCCAACAATTTGTTGGCCTTGTGGACGGCCTCGTCAGACAATTCGCAGGTGTAAGTGGTCCACAATTTTACAGTCCGGGTTCAATGGTGCTAATGGTTCCTTCTTTCCATTCCTCAGATACCTGCGTGCCGCTTTGCTACCCAATTCACTGACCTCTATTCGGACCAAGGCGTTGGGTGACTTTCAGAAGCCCGTCTTTAATGACACATTCGCTGTGCCTATTTCTCTGGACAAGCTGCTGACCAAAAGCCTACAGGTCACCGTGGTCAGCATGACGGGACAGAAAGAGGAAATTATTGTGAGTGAAATTTGAAAAGGGAATGCAACCGAAAGTCTGACCGATTCCCGATTCCACACTTTTCAGGGTACTGTGCAAATCAGTATGGCTGAATTCAACCCGGATGACTCCACTCTGAAGTGGTACAATGTGCTCAGCTCCAAATTTATCCCCAGCTTTGAATCGCTGGACATTCCCTCAACCAGCGCCGCAGCGGCAGCAGCTGCCGTAGCCGCGAATAACAGCAACCACAACAACCGAGAGGAATCTTCGGATGAGTCTACCATAACATCATCGCAGACCTCCACGTTGACACGTAATCAGGCGCCGCCTTTGGAGCTGCAAGCACAAATTACTGAGGAGTTGCCCGAGCATGTGCGTCCCAGCGAACAAGAATGCAGCGATGATGACGACGATGATGATGAGGAGGAGGAGGAGGATGAACAGCAGCTGGTGGGCACCATTGCCCTGACGCACTGTAAGTGAATCATGGCCAACTCTCGAGAATGTTACTCTAATCATTTGCACCCACAGCAAGTTGCATGCTGGACGCGTACTTGGAGAACATGAAACAGGAATATGCCGATAAGGAAACCAACACCGAGTGTGCATTTCTGCCTGAAAAATCTCGCGCCCAATCCCAATTGCTGGACGATAGGCCAGTTAAGCGTTCCCAGACCTTTACGCCCTCGGCGGCTGTCAGCAAGAGTCGCTATAATTGTCGACTAAATCGCAGTGATTCCGACTCTGCCATGCACTTTGGTGTCACTCCACACACATTTCATCGTGGCGCTGCCGAGCGACGATCGTTGCGATTCCATACCAAGGCTCCCAAAACGGTCACAAGTAAGTGAATCATTCAGATTGTGATAGAGTTTTGGGGATAATTTATAAGAAAACTCAGGACTTTGGATGCAGCTGCAAAGCCAGCGAATTCGAGAGCAACGTTAATGTTCTAGATCAGCGATAGTCACCGGATGCCCTCAAGGGTCTAAGGCGTTTCGCTTTTACACATACACGAGCCGAACGAACCTGAAACCTAGAGAGTAAACAGGTCTTCAGTCCCTGGCTAGCCTTCGATGCGGCCATTTCGAATCTGATTCACGGCGCTTTATTTTCTCACACAAATACACTCTCTACACAACGCGCTCAACCGAACTCTGTAGACTGAGTAGAATGACTGTAGAATGACTTCTGCAGAAGTCGAGACGTGGAAGGGAAGGTGTTTGACTCCCATTTTTTCTGTTTCTGCTATGCCCTAAGTTGGCAGGGACAAAATTATCTCTGATCTTCCTTAGACTACGTTTAAGCAACTTACAGGTTCAATTATAGCTTTCAAATGGCCATAGAAGTAAAACCCATTGCGATACCATATATACGAACTTGAATAGGTTCACAATATCTCAGCAACTGCATGTGCAAGCTCTGCCAATCAAATTTTCCTAAACAGGTTAATAAGTTATTAAGTGTACTCAAAATATAATCCTTTTTTATGGTAATTCAAAACACATATTTTCTTTATGAGAATCAATTTCTTGTCCACTTATTTTGCTCAGTTGAATATGTTCAGCTTTAAAAAATATATATCATTAAAACGGCATTTGTTCAGTGGCCGTGTTCACCAGCACAAATTGATGCCAAAAAATCAATGGATATACTTCGCTTCATGCTGTAAACGAATGTGATGTGCAATCACGATATTTGTGATTTTGATGGATGAAAAAAATAGAAACAAAGCTTCAACATAAGCCAATGTATGATGTATGCTGGTGAACAAGGCCAATGTTTTTCATATTTCTTAATTTTCTGGTTTTATAAATTTCTTTTTCTGTTGAGTTGTACAGAGATTAGTGAATTTTTAGTCCAAATTCCTTAATTGCAGCAATTAATGTATCTTTGTTTTTATACTGTCAGCTGAATTCGTATACTTAAAACCACATTAAATCCACATTTTGGTGCCGAATTTAATCATTCAAGCGCTCTTGCGCTATGTAATGTGGCAATATCTTTGTGATAGGTCCAAACATTTAAAAAAATAAACAAAGGCCGATTCAAGGACTTGAATATAGCTCGCTGCATTAAATGTGAATATAAGAAAAAGCATTTCACTTGTTCCATTAGAGGAAACTGCTACCCAAACCATAACTGCATCTTCACAAAAGTGACGACCCTTTAAAAGGATGCTCTGAGTTTTGTAAATCAAGTTAAATTTTTTTTTGCTTTCGAAAAACAACGTTCTCCCAATCCATCTTTCAAGACATGTGTTCACTAGCAAATAACAGGCGTGCCTCTTCCGCCCAGGGTTAAGAGGAAGAATTTTTGGATGAATCTTTAAACCGTAAATAAGCTGGCCTTAACGGACCATTTTTCTTTGACTTTCGCACTTAATTCATGAGCATTAGACGCGGCTATAAGAATGGTTCTTCTGTCTGGTGGGATACTGGCCTTATCAGTGCTTTTTTCATACTTTGCCTATTGTCGGATACGGAGAAATTGCCAATACATTTTGACATCTTCCAATTCTGGCCGTCATCAAATCGCATTCATTTAAAGCACTTTTCAGGCCCTAAATTATTATAGTTGAGTGTCCTCAGTTACCTGAGACATCAAGTCTAGAGCAGTGCCGCCAGCCAAAACACACAAGCTCATTTTGGCAATGCGTATGTGTGTTTACACTCTGTGTGTGTTAGCGCTCTCACTTAACACTCGTTTGTTGTTGCAAAAGAGAGCAGTGTAAGCTCGTATACTCGTCTCGGTGTACAGACGTCGCTGCTACAGAGGGCTCTTGTATACACAGAAAATAGAAACGTGGCAGACTCTGGTCTCGAGAAAGAAGATGAAATATGGTGCTTAGTGCTTCCGTTGGGCTGATTCGGAGGACACCGCTAATACATATTTCAGTATTTCCCTGTACTTTAAATTAAGTGCTCAGGACTTATGGTTTTCCTAGTGTTTGCCTCCATAATAGAACTCCATTGTCTTAGTTTTAAACAAAAGTTATATAAAATTTCAATTTTCCTAATTTTCCCCATTTCGTTTTAGAACTGCATCATACACACATACCCCGCACAAGCTTGGACCTGGAGCTAGATCTACAGGCGCAGCATAGCAAACTCTTTTTCCTCAACGATCAAATTTCCAAACTAAAAAACCTCAAGGAAGTGTAAGTAGATCGCAGCATGACCAGCTCCCAAAAAATAAAACTAAACCAATTTTTTGTATTTTCTTGCAGTTTACAAAAAGCCTGTGACAACAAAGATCCACTTATTGCTGCCTGGGCCATTGAGAATGAGGAATTCCAGCGTTTGGTGGCACGAGCTGATCCGGCTAAATGTCCCGAGGAGCGTCAGCTGCAGAAGTTGCTCATGAAGACCGCCAAAGAAATACACAAATTGCGGAAGACCAAGGTGCCCAAGGGTTGCCCGGACTTGATCTCTTTCAAGTAGGTTTACTTCGCTGCACTCTGACACTAGAAAGGATTTAATTTTCAACTTTTTTTATAGAGAGAAAATAACGTTCTTCACACGCAAAGGTATGTCGGTGCCTGAGCTGCCTAGCGAATTCATTTTGCCCGATCCAGATGCCATCGAGGAAGAGGAGGAGGAAGAAGACGAAGATGAGGAGGACAATGTTGCTGCTGAGACAGCGATTGCTATTAATACGGCTCTGGTGGCCAGCAGCAATAGAAATAAGAATCTCAGTGAGCATCATCATCGAGCAACTGCCGGTGCAGTGCCAAAGCTGCCTGCCACACCTTCTACTGAAGCAATCGCGGCTACAGCTGCTCCTGCTGATGGTAGCACCAAGCCAGATCAGCAACGTTACGACTATGTCGTCGATCGGAACTATGGCGTTGAGGTGTAACCCACCTGGCATCGCCTTCCCACCTTCGCTGTACATTTTTGTAATTAGTTTAGTATTTATTTTGATTAAGCAAGAAGTATTTATGTGTATAAACAACTGAAGTAACAAAAATCTGTGCCTTATAGAGAAAGTTTCGGACCAACCAGCCAGACGCAACATGAAATATGCAAGAAACGATATATGTATGTGTAGCAATAGTTTTAAACTCTATTCATGTAGTATAGACCTAAATGAACCCATAGTCAGTTCTACGAATTGACCCCCCACTGATGACCATATAAGAAAACTCTAAGAATAACACTACAGTTCTTAGGCCCTGCCCCAAGAAAGCGCGCACATTGCGTGTCCACTACCTTTAAATTCATATTGAAACCAACTGTATTCCTAAGACTTGAGCAAAAATATACGAATGTTAAAGAAAATATTTTTATATGCTTGTAGAACTAGTGATACCCTTTAAATGCGCAATTGAGAAGCAAAAAATATTTATTTTATTGATTGGTGAGTGCAAATCTACTCTAATCTAATCTATCGGTTTAGCCAGCTTGCGTTTTTGTTAAGCTCACAACGAATTCTTAAATGTATTTTTTTTATAAAAAAAAATCCAATGAAAAACACACAAAAAAAACTGAATGTACCATATTAGTTAATCGTCATTATGTATGTGAACGGCAATGCTGCGGCAAGCTCCACTTTGAAACAAAAACGTTGCAGTCATCAAGCGATCCTGTTAAACATTTTAAGATATTCGCTGTAAGCGCATTGATATTAAAACAAAATAAGCATTTTGTTGAGGTATTCTCGGCTTGTTGCAATTGTTGCCGTTGCTTATGCTAACACTAACCACACCCTCCCCCCAATGTAGTTTATATAAAGTTAACTTGAATGAAAGATATCCCCCCCAATCATTTTTTCAATACTGTAGTAATTTAGTTGTAATAAATTATATGAAAGTGAACATGTATATTGTAATTGTGCAATAAACAAACAAAAAAAATTAATAATAATACTGACATAAATGAATAAATATGTTTTATTTACAATTTGGAATGGATATGAAGCCGGAAATTATTTGATGCTCTCAAAACCAACCTGTTGCTTTAGAAAAAAAGCAAGAAAAAATATTTATAAATTAACTCATCGTTTTTTTAACAGACTAAACAACAAAAAAGTTTTAAGGGATTTTTTAAAGATGGCGTCACAACGTATTAAGGCGAATCTTACAATGTTGAAACCAACTTGATTTTGAAGCCTTATCAATAGGATTTATTTTCAGTGTGTCGTTTTAGTGCGCTCCGAATATATCAATTTATGAGCCAACATTGATTTCATTTGAAGAAAAATTCAGTTGAAAAATCGGCGTGATCAAAACTTTGAGGCTTCCTCAATATTTCAACAAAGGTGTACGAAAAAAGAACTAAAGATTCTATTGGGTCAGAAGAGCTAATTTGTGTTCCGAAAAATAAAAAGAAGTAGTTTAAGTATTTTAATGATGTCGGAATTTGATAGCGTCTTGAGAGCAATAACGGGTGGCGAAGCCTCAACGGGCCACTGGGTGCACATCGGTGATATAATAAAACAAGGCTGCAAACCTCTAAAATTTTACAGAAGGTTCGGTCCGGGGGTTCGAACGCGTTGTAAAGCCTAATGTTTGGTTTGCGGACCGGTTCTCGACAACAACTTTTGAGAACCGCTTAGTTTAAATTAATAAGCATTCTTCTTAGATTGTAAAGTGTTGAAAAGACCCGTTATTTTTTAAATCGTCTTTTTTTCACCTTTCCAAAATTTTAAAATATTTGTTGATGTATTGGACAATAGTCGAAGGAATCTATAACATCATTTACAGATTTTATATTAATATTTGTTTTCTTCTGCTTTCAAAAACTTCTCTTCTTTGCAATCATTAGTTGATTCATTTAAAGCTCTCATCAATAATTTCTTTTTGGAGCTTCCGCATGTCTGTAATATGTAATGTGAAGTTAGCAAAGTTTGAAATCTCGGGTCTTAGAGCACTGCAGCCAATGTTGGTACTTAGCTCATAATAGAAGAACGTTTATCGAACGAGTATAGTATTAAACAAAAGATTTCAGAACAGTTGCTCGAAATGAAAAGCAAGCGGAATAAAAATCACTTGCTAGTAATTGTGAATACTGTAGTTTTAAAAAAGTTTTTTTTGGCTGCAGCAATAAAAAGATATTTTGAAGTATGAAATATTTTTATGTGAAGCTCTTTTAAAAAACTCTGAGTTAAAAAACTTTAATAGATAGTAAACGTTCGCACCTAACTCAAACGAGTTCAATTTTATTTCAATTTTTGTTTAAGCAAAGATTTCATATAATGGGAGTACGGAGAAGTGTGCGAACTCTACTAATGTCAAACTAAACTACCCTAAAAAAATCGTTATCTACTAAATTTTGAGCGTGTGCAGCACAAAAATCTGTATTTATATAGTCCTCCAGGGAATTTATTGAGCTAACTTGGTCATCGTCCAAATCAAGAAATGCTTTTGAAGCACATGAGCAACCTTCATCAACATTATATTCTTCATAGTTGCATTCCTTTTATGCTTTGCAGTAGTCATTTAAAAGTTCTAATGCTCGATCCATATTCGTTTCTTGACTTTTCGTCTTGAACTTCTTGAACGATAGTCAGATAACAAGGAATTTCTATATTGTATGTGCCGTTAAAAAAACTACTTAATTTGTTGAACCGAACCGAATTTTTCTAAAAATTGGTCCGATTCGGGTTCAGGTTCGAGGAGTTAAAAATATTTGAGGTTCGGTTCATGGTCCGGTTCGTCGGACCCAAAATACCCGAACCGAATCGGTTCTAAAGGGTTCGGTTCAGGACCGGTTTGCAGCCTTGTAATAAACTATCAATGTAAGAACACTCTTTAGCGGTTATAGATATTGCGAGTATAAATGTAAGTTTTAGATCGATATCTTGAAAATTGAGGGAGTATTTCAGCATTTTGGGCGGGGCAAGTTTGATCTATGTGCAGAGAATGGGAGACATTTCAAATTTGGTTGCTTTAGCTCTTGTACTCTCTGAGATCTAGGTGTACAGACATCCGGACAGACGGACGGACGGACAGGGCTATATCGACTCGGCTGTTGATACTGAGGAAAAATATATGTATTCTTTATGTTATTCGATCTATTTCGATCTCTAGGCTATGGCCTACTTGGGCTTGATAATGGGTGCTGGCAAATGTGGTACCCACTATCGCAGTTTTTCGATGCATGTTACAATCTCTTAAGGACATATTTAATTGGTCTGTATCTCAATATATTTAAAATCTTAAAAAATTCTATCGAATGGTTTTCCATTAATTCCATTCTCTAAGTTGGACTGTAGCAGTAGTAGTAGTGCGATTTTATTTTTTCAATAATTTAACAAAGGTTTGTTTAAATAAATAAATTAAATAATTATATATACAAACATATGAATAAAATCGAGGAAAAAAAATTGCTTTGGCAGTGTGCCGTCAGCTTTAGTATGTAGTACATGTAATAATACGAAAAGGGTTTTTCTAACATTGGGCGTATTCAGCAGATAATTCCGATTTACGATTTGTGATTAATGATGGCCGAATTTACCTGCTGAGTACAGTGATTGACGATTGGGATTGGGAAATTTGACAATCATGTTTGTTGAATAGAAATCGAACAAAACGTATGATTGGTTAACGATTGCTGGGTCAGCCTACCTTTGTACAGACATTCATATGAAATTTTCTATTTAACCAATCCATAAATAATGGAGATTTTGTGTGAGTGTTTTGCATTGATGAAAAGTACTAAAGCCACAGAATATCTTCAAGTATGCAATCAATTCCATTCAGCAGAGACTCATCAGCAATCGCAATTCGGAATTATCCGCTGAATACGCCCATTAACTAATCTAAAAATCTTCGTTGTGTATGCGCTGTCTGTACACTCAGAAAAAAAAACCAAGAACTTTGTACTTGAATCAAGTACGAACGGTGTCAATAGTACGGTAAGTACGAAAATACTTGATTCAAGTACAAAATCCTTATATCAAGTACGATTTTTTCAATCCCAAAATACTTCTTTGAAGACTGTTTTGGGATACTTTAAGTACATTTTGAACTATTAGAACTATTATTAAATCTTTTTGGTCATATTATTAATTTGTTATGGTCTTAAGTACAGCCCGATTTACTCTCAAAATAAGTGCAAAAAGGTTCTTCATCGAAGTCTAATAATTCAAAAGTCAACCACAAAACATGTTTGAAGCAAAAAAATACTTCAAAAAATAAGTACAAAATGTTCTTGGTCTAATCCAATAAAGGTCTCTATATAATATCAAAATCCAAAGGAAATGAATTAACCAAAGACCAAGATGTTTATACTGTGGTCGGCAATCTACCCACACTCCCGTTACCAAAGTGTTAGAACCAGGAGGGAATTTCAAGAAAAGATTCAACGTAAAATAATTCTCAGTTTTCGTTGCACACTTTTTGGATCTTGAACTAAGTACGATCTTTTCTTAAAATTGTAGCCTAACTGTAAGTACGAAATGTACTTGATTCAAGAACGTTTGTTCTCATTTAAATAATTTTAACAATCCTTTTTCTATTCTAGTATGTTTCGTACTTAATTTAAGTACATTCAAGAACAAAACATACTTA